>OZ035883.1:82045636-82200512 GCA_964034835.1 Muscina levida
CGTCTTGGTTTGGAGTAGTGACAGTATCCAGTAAATTACTAAAATGATCTCTCCATATCTTCAGAACGTTATCCGAGTCCGTCACTAGCTGATCATCGCTGTACTTGCAGGATGGCAACTCTGTTCCTCGCATTCTCGCCTTAACTCTCTTGTAGAATTTCCACGCTTTTCCTCTACTTCGGAGCAACTTAGTGCACTCATCCTGCCTCTTCTTCAGCTCCTTTTTTCCTTCTAAAAAGACGAGTTGCCTCTCGTCTCTTTTCCCTGACCCGTTCACGATGAGCTCGCGTTGCCATTGGCTGTAGTTTCGCCCGGTATGCAGAATCCGTCTCTCTCGTAATATTGCGACATTCATCATCGTACCAGGCATTTTCTTGAGACGGCTTTGAGTACCCAAGTACGCTTCTCGCAGTCTGTTTTATGGAGTCGGCTATATATAGCCACTGCGAGGTAATATTATCAGGGGTTGGAGCATTCCGCAGCAGTTGAGTTAGGTGGTTGGAGTAGGCGTCCGCTACCTTTGTGGTCCGCAGTTTACCGATGTCCAGTTTTTTTGTGCTTTGTTATCGTAGGTAGTGATCGAAGCCAATGTTCGCACACCTCATCACACGTACGTCCAGAACACTCGATGCGTGCCTTCCATCGACTACCACGTGATCTATCTGATTCCTCGTAAATTGATCCGGAGATAACCATGTTGCCTTATGAATATTTTTAAGGTCAAATCTAGTGCTGCTAACTACCATATTTCTTGCCGCAGAGAAATCAATCAGTCTGATGCCATTGTTCGACGTTTCGGTGTGCAGACTGAATTTTCCGATTGTAGGCTCAAATGCGGTTTCCCTGCCTATTTTAGCTTTAAAATCGCCTAGTACAATTTTAATGTTATGGCTCGGGCTACGGTCATATAAATTTTCTAGGCTCTCGTAGAACTCGTCTTTGTCCTCATCGCTTTTCTCTTCTTTCGGAGCATGGGCACATATAAGTGTTATGTGGAAAAACTTTGTTTTAACTTTTATGGTGGCTATACGTTCACACATCGGGTTGAACCTTGAGACTAGGTGTCGCAGTCTCTTGCCAACCACAAATCCACATCGAAATTCGTGCTTGTCCGCATGACCACTATAGTAGATGTCGCACGTATTCATGCGCGAGCACCAGTGTCCCGTCCACCGGATTTACTGTAAAGCGGTTATATCAGCCTTGTATTCTTCGAGGACTTCCGCCAGTTGTATGGAGGCATCTGGTCTATACAGTGTTCTAACATTCCAGGTGCATATCCTCAAATCATGGTCCTTAATTCGTTTGCGGTGGTCGTCAACATTTTGGGGAGTCCATTTTATTAATTTCTTACTTCTTTTCATTGCAATAGTTCAAACGTCGGTGGCGGGTTGCAAGGCCAGCGCACCACGTCGCGGTTTCCACCTCCTGCCAGAATTTTATTACAGCTGCCTATTTTGAGTCTGACGCTGACCAGGATATCGCTCATTATGAGCCGACGTGCCTAGGTTTTGGGTTTCGCCGCTCACAGTTAGTTTCCAGGCGTCACCACGTAGAGGTACTCCGAACGCATTATTACCACGAATACAGAGCTACGTGAGTAGATTTGAAGTGCAATTGGCAAGGATCACTCTATGTTTGCCAAGATAAACCGATCAGACCTCACCTTGCATCACACTCCCGATTATTAGATTAATTCAACAAATTTTAATTTCTTATTTTACATTTAAACTGATTTAATTCAGTGATAACAGACTATTATTATATAAGCATTAGACTTGAGATCACACATCAAAAGATAGATAAAAATAGAAATAAAATATGGCCGTTCCAGATAAACTGTGTTTAACAAAAAAAAAATAAAAACAATATACTACATACAATGACATTGGATAAAATACAAAGCTAACATATTGACATTTACTTATGTATGCAATTTCCCCTTTTGCTTTCTTACTAGGCGGTCGTGCGCATTGTGGAAATATTTCTACCCGATGCCCTCCACTCCACTATTATCCACCGCGAAGGGCCGCAACAATAATTAAATTTTTGACCGCTTTTGTGTCTTTAGTTCCCATCCACGTTAGCTTTTGGGCCAATTGGTCTTGGAAGACCATATGAAGGCATTTCTCACATATGCCTGTGGAGTTTTTGCAGTGAGCGTCAGAAAGAAAGTTATCTAGAGAAGAAATGTATAATGTTCACCGTTTGGTATTACATAAACAATGCAATTTTATTGTGCACTTACCATTGCCTGGAATCTTTGCTCGTCTTTAATATTTTCTCCCACATCCAGCAAAGTATCCTCGGTAGAGCTGATAGCTTGCAGATCTTTTGCCAAATTCAGGGGAGCGTCTCCAGCTGCAAGGGTTTCGAAATTATTTATTTACAATAAAGTCTCACTAATCCGAATATTTGATGGCTAATGAAATCAATAATTAATTTTTTTGTGATTGCAATTTATTCGAAAGAGATGATCATATAGACAAACCATATGGTGAAGATATATTCGGCAAAGCGAGTATAACGAATTCCAAACTGCTGGTGAACATTCGGTAACTAATTTTTCTCTCCAAACATTTTTCACAAACATACCTATCCCCATCAGACAAAGGTAATATTTACAAGTCAGAAAGTTTCAGTCGGGTAAACCGACTTACATATACCCGCACCCCTAGTAAAAAACAAAATACAGAATTTGGACACAATCGCGTTTTGGTGTATTGATATTATTACTTGATCCTTAGTGTGGGCGTAATTGTACATTTGTATGGGTGGTACCGAAAGGGGAGTGGCTAAACTTTCAGTTTTTTCTCCAAAACTTTATCCTGTTTTAACCTGACAAAATACGGAATTTGGACAGTTTCGCGTTGGGCGTATTGATATTATTGCTCGATTTCAAACGTGGGCGGAATGGTAGATTTGTATTGGAGGTACAAAAAGGGGCGTGACTGGTCTTCCAATTTTTCCTCCAAAAGTTTATCCTGCTATAGCTTAACAAAGTACAGAATTCAGGCACGATTGTGAAGAGAGCTTTGATAATTCTTCTTGCTTTCTAAATTAGGCGGGATGGCTTTTTCAACATAAACAAACAAGAAGTTTACTACCTTAAAAAAACTTTCCATTAAACGTGTTTTGTGACAACATCTACGCAAGCGTATTCGGCAGCAGAAACGAGTAAAGCTACTTACAGACGGTTGCCAGATCTTACAATATTGCCCGAACATTTTGTATGGCAACGTTTGCAGAAAATGCATTGTAAAACAACAATATTGCCAGACATCCGTTAATCGTGTGAACCACAAAATGTTGCCACCTTCAATTTTTTGTAAGATAATTGCAAACACATTGAATTGAAGATGAGCGAAGTTTATGCATCTGCTAATTTCGCCATTCGCAGAGATTAATTATGTTGGCAACACTGTCCATGTTAGACAATTGAATCGTTTAATATCTTAAAAAGTAATTGGCTATCGTAGAGTTTATGCCACTTTTGGGAAGGATGAGTTAAGTATGGTTTACACGCTACCTACCCATATCCCCTCAAACACAAAAGCGAGATAGCATATTAGAAAACATGTAGGAGTAAGCGGCTCTATGAAAAATGCCCCAAATGCAAAATGCCCCAATAAAAAAACGAAAAATTACCCAAAATAAAATTGGGCGAAAAAAAATGAAAAATTACCCAAAACTCAAGAACGAAATTTTCCCCAAAAATTATGAAAAATACCCCACAAAATTTATGAAAAATACCCCAAAAAATATTCTTCTAAACAAATCTAGCATTATTAAAAGACGGGGGGGGCACGCCCCCCGCCGCTTACGTCGTTATTAAATTAAAAAACGAAATTTTACCTAAAATAAATGAAAAGTTCCCCAAAATTTATGGGGGATTTTTCATATGAAAAATTCCCCAATTTTGTATGGAAATTTTTTTGGGTAATTTTTCGTTTTTTTTTTGGGGCATTTTGCATTTGGGCAATTTTTCATAGAGCCGGAGTAAGCATAGGCAAACACTTCAAAATTATAGCAAAATAGATATTGAATTATAGGAAGGTGGATAGTAAATCAAAATGTACTAATTTGACAGTAGATAGGGGATATGGGTGGATAGCGTGTAAATCAGCCTTTAATTATCCAGACCTAATACTATTCATCCTATACTATTCATATGATGTCGATAAACAGATTTTGAAGGTAGAAGAATTGGAATTTATGATATTGATTAGATTTAATATGTTGCAAAATTCAAAACTTATAAAATCCTATTTATTTGTAGTGTAGTGTAGGACGTTTTTTTAATTTTTGTATATCCCTCTTTTTCTACATTTCCCAATACAGTTAAAGTTCAAACTGGAGTCTCGGAGGAAAGTAAAATTTCGCCTCAAACAATTGGACGATTTTGAGGATGGTTCTGTACGTCATATGATGGACTTAAGACAACACGAATATATACAGCGCATTGAACAACTAAACTATGAACTAGTCCAATCATGGCACAAAAATCAGCGTGTAAAGGCCCTTAAGATTGCCATAAAATGTTCGAAAATATTTGGAGATACTTCGGTGCTATCTTTCTATCCCAGTAAGTTTGTTTTAATTACTGATATACTTGACATTTTTGTAAATTGGTATCACAGAGCATTTATATAAAGAGTATCCAAGATTCCTGGCTGTTAAATGTTGTGTCGCATTTTTGAAAACAAACTTCCACGAGATTTTATAAAAATAGTACTTTTACGATTTGTTCCACTGAACTGAGTAAAACAGTCGTCAACAACCCCTTTTCTCTCTACAGTTCGCAGATACCTAAGATGTTCATAACAAAGCTCTGAACGGTAGGGGCTGTTGGAATATTATAGATTGAAACATAAATCAATGTCGCACAGTGGCACCGCCCCATACATTTCTTGGAAAAAAATAGAAGGAGTGGTCGTACAGCAATGAAATTTTACAGAAACAATTCTCTGAGCTAAATTAAGAAATTTTGAAAAAATCTTGGAAAACCGCCTACTGCCACACCCACCTCCCATACAACTGCACTTGCCAAAATTTGCATTTTTGGATCTAGGGACTCGAAATTCGGGACACATCTTAATTGAGTTCTCCTTTTGAAAAAAAATTAAACATATTGAGGATGCCACGCCTACTTTAGATTTTACGCCCATTGAAAGTTGTAGATTTTAGATGTTTTTTCCCTGTCGAGAATCATATGAAAATTTCATATAAGTTAAAAAATGTTAATCTTTATTTAAAATTTAAACATGTGTTGTCTCCATACAAAAGAAGAGAATATCCCCAACAACCCTCCGCGAAAGATATTAGCCTTCAAATACACCGAAAATATCGCACAAATGCATGCCGCTTTTGTAGTCAAGTATGCCAAGTTAAATGTGTAAAATACAATTATGAACCCTTTTTATTTAAAAAATATGGGGTTGCCAATATTGAGACGCCAAATCAGGTTATTTATACCTTTCAGCTTGATAAAAAATCCAATATAATATACAATGTTTTAATTGAATATGTAACAGGCGAAAAATTGTGTTAGTTTTTATTTGTAATATTATTCAAGCACCATATCTTTAACAATGGGATCTAATTCTAAGGAAATTTTGTTCGAATGACGCCTTATGCTACTTATGTAAGGATCCGAAGTTATAAGAAGTCTGTTGAATACATCAGTATTTGTGGAAATTCGATCACACTTTCTCGAAAACATCAATCGGTACTTCCTGTAATCTTTGTTTCTGGCTTCCTCGGCTTCCTCTGAAAGCATTCCTATTGGTAATACGGCAGCATCCATTATATCCTTACCATGCATTAGTACTTTGTGCACAGTAACAGGCATATAAAACCAGCTATATTTTTGTACGAACAGTTTTGCAGTGTCCGACGCATATAATTTAAATTTGTCACTATCAATTTTTTCGCCACATGTAATTATTTGTAGAGTTATCCTGAATCGATCGATAAGTTCTTCACTGACGCCAGTAATATCGGCAACAATTTGTGGGTTTGAAAAAAAAAGCCTTGACGTGTTCCCGTCGTTAGAAGTTCCTGTACCTTGTTGAACAAAATCAACTCGCAACCGCATTTTATCTTTAAAGGCCTCCTGTATTTTTAATTTATTTTGTCTTTTAATTTCTTTGTTTTGGAAGGTTGCAGCCCATTTCTGAAATGGTAAATTATATGCTATATGGAGAATGCATTCCATAAATTTGATTCTAGCGTGTAAGGATGAAATTCCCAATTCACATGCCTCAGGTTTAATTGTTTTCATCGAAACTAACTCTAAATTGTTCATTTGAGTAGGTTTCGCTCCACAAATGTAACATACTGCTGTTGCAGTAGTATGTGTCACTATCTGAGCGGTTTTACCATCCAGCATTGTGAAAAGGAGCTTGTGTAATACACTAATTTCCTTGCCCATTACAACAACTTTTGTACTATTTAATGCAGCAATATCTGACTTCATATTTTCGTTAACTTCCATTACTTTCTCTTTTGTTTCCCTTGCAAATTCAAATGAAATTGGTCGGCAATATCTAGTTGAAGAAGGTCTGCAATTCCGCCAATACTCAATATTGTTATCTGATTGCAGCATTAATGGGACCATAGAGAGTAAATACATACTGCCATCATTCACATCTTTGGGTAAATTTTGTTTGTATTCTGCATGTCCAGATGACCCATCGCAGCCCCACTTACTTGTAAGAGTGTAGTTGCATGGCGACAGCGACTCCAATTTTTCTGTTGAAAAAGTTTCAAAAATTCGGTTTGTTGTGTGGTCCAGCAAACTTTGAAGATTGACTGAAGCGCTTGTTTCCGTTACATTAATGTTTTCTGGATAACATTTTTCTTTTTCAGTCGATAGCTTGTTATAAGGTGGAAGAATATTATACCCTTCAGATTGCAAAATGTTTCTTATGCTATTGTATTGCATCTTTGTTAAATCAGCATCCATTATTAATGCTAATGCAATTGAAGAATCAATATAGGGCTGCGGGTTTTTTTCTTTTTCAATCATTTCACTTGCCAGTGAAAGTTGTTGTTGTGGGAACTGTGACACCAAGGACACCGTTTCGCGCGATCGCTACATTCCTCAAAAGCTTTTGTTTTTCTCCCCTTCGATCTACTTTCACATGAGGAGGTGCGTGGCAATGCTACTTCAAATGCATCTTAAAAATATCAAGAAGATAATAACATAGTTTATTATACTTGTTACCCGAAAACTCACTTGTAAGCCAAACTGAATTGTTTGCAAAAAAACGAGCAAACTTTTGGTTTGCGGCAAACCACCTTTTATTAAATAAAGGTAAAAACCGCTGCGATATATTTCTTTTCACATATGCAACATCTTCATCAGTTACACCTGATTTTCTCGATTTTATATATTCAGTCAATGAATCAACATTGCGAGCACTGTTAATAAGCTCCTCACTTAATTCTTTGTATAAAAACGAAAAAGTACTCATATTAATATGAACTATATAAGTGTATAAATTAAATTTTATAAGTTTTAAGCCGTTAAAACTATATGTTTTTTTTTTTTGATTGAAATGTCATTCAATTTCGTTACGCCTACATATTCGCAAACAAAAATAATGTTCCACTTATAAATCGTTTCAAGCATTAATTCCTGAAAGTATACCCAATTTTTTGTCTTATTTAGCATTTGTATGAAATATTGGAAGTGACTTTTGAAATTAAAATCGATGTTACTAAAAGGGGCGGTATTTGGCGGTAAATTTTTTTTTCTTAATTGAAAGTACAGACTCGGACCTTTCATTTTTTTATAGTTAGAGGGCTAAGCAAGGCAAAGCAGATAAAGTTTTTTTTCCATCAAAAAGTGAAAAGTTGATATTTTTTAGTATAATTTTTGAAAAATTATAATAATTAGTTTACTTTTCCAATTTCAATAATTTTTTCTTTTTATAATAAAGTAAGTGCTATATTTTCATTAAAAAATAAAACAAAAGCCATAGCTATAAACTTACACACAAAAAAAAGTTCTTTATTTGGACAATAATTCTAATCTAATTTCATTGAATAAATTTCCGTTGACTTCTGTTAGTTTTTTAAACTACAAAATTTCACTTTTCATAAAAAATTTTTTTTAATTATTCTTATCCAAATATTTCTTTACAAAACCACATCATTCAAATTTTGAAATTGCAAACTTGAAAAACACTATTTTTTCCACAGAAATGCCACTGTGCGTCGGGTCTGGAGTAAGTTAAAAGAGAGTCACTCAAAGTTGAGCTTAGTAAATTTATTTTGGATATCTACAAACTCACCGTCGAAGTTGAGTCAAATTTTCGAACCTATATGCAGTTTTATACGAAATTTTAATTTCGGTACCCACTTTGAAGGGCAATACAGCTTTTATGTTGAAATTAAAATAAAAATGTAACTTATTAAAATGTAACACTAATTTATTGCATGAAAAACTTAACATTAAAAAATATAATTATAAACTATAAATTATATATATCTGCATTTACTGCTTACTATGTTCATTAAATTTTAAAATATAGTATAATATTATTTACACACGGTAGATTCTTTTTGGATCTGGATATATTAGTCTAAACATTTTGACCAATAATAATAATTATAAAATAATTCTTGTATTCTTAAATAAAGTAAAGAATAATTCATTAGTGTTTAATTTTAATAACTTACATTTTAATTATTATTCTTGTTTTTAAATGTATAAGAAAAATTTTATTTTTAATATGCATCTTTTTTTAATAATATAAACAAAAACTGATGAACACATTGAAAATAAAGCATTTCTTATTGACTGTACTGTAAAAATGCCTTAGTTGGACTGCAAATTAGTAAAGTGGGGCTAGACCAAAGCGTTGTAATATCTCTAATAACATTCATTACGCTACATTTATATTAAAGACTTGCATGAGTCAAATTTCAATACGCACATATCTTGCGCAAAATAAAAATTAATTCAGCGTACTTACAAAAAAAATTATGTAAAACTATGAGGGTGAATTCGGTCATTTGTATGGGTGGTACCAGAGGGGTATGTCAATGGTTTTGGTTTTCTGAGGGTTTATGTGTTATTACAAGTGAATTAAACTGACCAAGTCTAAAAATCCTGTAGTTGTTCGTTTAGAAGATATATTTATCATCCAAAAATAGGTATTTTTTCCCTTTCAGAAGGGCAATTCTGCCATTTGCAATTCTATTGCTTCGTTGTGAAACAAATTTTCGAGTTATCCTGCCTATCCCTAAGGGTGACGGTATAATAACAAACTCGAACTTCATCTCTGTATTTAAATTTATACATAACATATAGAAAATATTAGTGGGTACTTACCTTCTTTTACCGGACTGGAGGAGTCGTGTAACATCTGTTTTTTTTTCACATGCCAGAGGCTGATGATGTTGTGGTAGCTGGAGCTGGTGTTGCTAAATAAACTTGTTATTTTCTTCCTGATATCAACTACTTTTCAAACACTTACCATCTTTTTCCGCGCTGGAGGAGTCACAAAATTGTATACAGCGAATAAGTGCTATAATATTCCGGTGCCGATTGCGAATTGTTAACGGCGTGAACCAGGTAGCTACAATGCTGGCACTAAGCGGCTGGCGGCATTGATATATAATATTAAGATATATTATATATATAATATTTGAAGAAAAACTGATTAACCGGTTATTATTAAACAACCGAAACTGGTTTATTTTGAATTGCAATTTCTCCATAAAATTAAAAACCGGTTTCTAAAAAATGTCGAAGAATAGATCACCCTTTAGCATTCAAAACAATATTACTTTCTTGGTTAGGTCATGTAAGGGAGTTACTTAAAATTAATAACATAAGTTACTAAACTCTACATTAGACCGTATCGCAAAAAAAAAGTTCTCCGTACACCAGCGAATATGAAACATTGTTCCAAGGACATTTCAAAAAAAAAATTTTTTATTTTTTTTGCCGAACGTAGGGGTCGCCTTTTTAGTTTTTTCGTTATATCTTCCATATTAACAGTCCGATCTTAAAGCTTGATACAGAGAATTTTTTGTCTCAGCGACCTCAAGTGTACCGTTCTAGTACTTACCCCCCAAATCTAATTTCCTACCACCCTAATGTGACACCCTAATGATAGAAATTTATAGCTCGCAAAAAACCATAAAACTTTTGCGAAGAAAGTATCTCGATAAATACAGCACAACTATCTAAAAAATGCTTTTATAAATTCATTGTTGCCGATCGTAGGGGTCACCTTTTTAAATTTGTCATAGCTTCAGTATTTACATTCAGATATTAAAGTATGATATATCGATGTGTTTGTCTGTGGCAGACCAATTTTTTTAATTCAAAAGTCTTTGACCTGAAGTAACCTTTACATCATACCTCAAATTACACAACAAGGAATTAGCAACAAAAAGCAAAGTAAAATAATAGAAATTTTAGTCGATCATACCTCGACGTGATTTAAGTTGGCTATATTTTTGACGGCTCTCGGGCTTAGATAAAATGTGGCCCATGCGTTGCTTGTCGGTGACCGCCATGGCAGATTCATGTACTACATGAACAAAACCCTCGGCAAAGTATGAGTCACTTTTGAAGTTTATAAACTTAACAACTTGTGGACCGAATATTTGACGAATGCATCCAGTTGCATCCATATAGCCATCTAAACGCACTATCGCATCCGTTATCATCGATAACAAAACATTTTAAGGGTGGACAAATTTTGTTAGTAGTAAAGGTAATTTGAGATCAAAGACTTTTGAATTAAAAAAAATTGGTCTGCCACAGACAAACACATCGTTATATCATACTTTAATATCTGAATGTAAATACTGAAGCTATGACAAATTTAAAAAGGTGACCCCTACGATCGGCAACAATGAATTTATAAAAGCATTTTTTAGATAGTTGTGCTGTATTTATCGAGATACTTTCTTCGCAAAAGTTTTATGGTTTTGTGCGAGCTATAAATTTCTATCATTAGGGTGTCACATTAGGGTGGTAGGAAATTAGATTTGGGGGGTAAGTACTAGAACGGTACACTTGAGGTCGATGGACCTAAGAGCAAAAATATTGGCCTCGCTGAGACAAAAAATTCGCTGTATCAAGCTTTAAGATCGGACTGTTAATATGGAAGATATAACGAAAAAACTAAAAAGGCGACCCCTACGTTCGGCAAAAAAAATAAAAAAATTTTTTTTTGAAATGTCCTTGGAACAATGTTTCATATTCGCTGGTGTACGGAGGACTTTTTTTTCTGTGCCTGTAAGGTGATACGGTCTACTCTACATATTATTGTTGAGATTAAGGAGCGTTCCAAAAGTACTTTGTAGACCTACATAAATACAATTTAGCGTTTATATAAAACATGTGAAATACATACATTATAAGTTAATATGCAATCAATAAAATACATCAAACCTAACATACATTATAAGTTCAAGATTTCTGTGACACCTCCTATCAGCGGACAATAAAATTTAAACCGTAAGTGTTCGCATATGGAAGTTTTCACTGCAAAATTTCACAAATAATAGCTTTGATATTTACTGATTTTATATAATATCAGATAAAATCACGGACAAATTTAGAATCAAATTAGATATACTTAAAAGATGTGTCAGAACTTCTAAATACATATTTAAAAGACA
The DNA here is from genome assembly GCA_964034835.1 of Muscina levida. NCBI lineage: Eukaryota > Metazoa > Arthropoda > Insecta > Diptera > Muscidae > Muscina > Muscina levida. The sequence goes on from OZ035883.1 coordinate 82,057,289, forward strand.
ATAACAAATATTCTGACGAGAATAATGAAACAGTCTTAATAGACAATTTCAATAGAAGCCTGGTGGAGAATGATGTTGAAGAAGTCTTATTATTTCTTTCAAGCTAGACCATGCATTTTTAATTTATTTAATTTTTATTCGGTTTTTTTATATAGTACATACAATTTTTTTAATCAGGATTAGTACTTTTTCTTTTTTACTAAACAAGTAAAGCTAGAATAATTAAATGTACATACAACTTCTTTAACATATGTTATTTTCAGAAAAAATTATTAAAAGAATAGTAAGATTTAAATAGAACATTTTTTAAATATTTGGTCCAGATCCATTAAAATCTGTTATTTGTTTGTATAGATGAGATTCCGACCTTTCATTTGATACCCATATCGTTATCATATGGTTCGTGAAAATATTTAATTAAAATTTTTGAAAGCGGTGCATCCTTTGAAATCCTTACTTCATAAGGTCTCTAGTTACACGAATATATGGTCTCTAGTTATACGTATATTAAGTGTGAAAACCACTGTTGCACGGTGTACTGAGACCACTATGCAAATTACCCATGTTTCAAAACGTACAGAGAATATTGCAGAGCAAATTGCTGCATGGACAATTGTGGAAAATATACCATTTAGGGCAGTTAATAAATTGTTAGGGATACACTAAGCCGAAAGATACTTCAGAGTAATTATTGTATTACAAACAGAGTTCGTAACGGTGTTCATTTATTTGTTAGTGGCGAAGTTCGATACTTCTGTTCAACTAACTTTTTTTTGCCGGTTGTAAGTTATTGCTTTTTCTAATATTACAACAAAGTCTAAGCTTTCGTCCGAACAGTTCGAGAGCAAAATCAGAATGACCTGACCGATTGCATATGCTAAAATTATTCTTTATTTTCTTTTTATTGATCTTATTCGGATCTTTGGTAAGGGTCAGTGATAGCAACAACAAAATACTTATTATAATCGTATGATTTTCTACCTGCTCGTTGTAATTTCAGAAAAAGCAAAAGCAGTGAATAAAACGCAATAATAATTATGGGAAGTCAATGGCGTTACAACACATTGGGGGAACATTGGATTATTAGAATTGTGTATTATTAAACTAACTCAAATAGTAAATATAAATATAATGGGGCGACTGTGACTTTTAAAGCCAAATTTCATGATAAAATACTTTTTTTTTATCAGAGCGGAGCTTTGGTTCTCAGCTTGCACGTTTGTTGAAGAACTTAAGCAATTACAAGAAAATGGATTTGAGTACTGTAGTCGATATTTTCTTATTAAAATTGGTTGCGATGCGCCAGCAAGAGCGATGGTGCTGGGAATTAAAAGTCATTCCAGATTCAATAGTTGCCACAAATGTACACAACGCGGTGTGTGACTTCAATACAAAATAATATTCAGACTAAGTAAAAATAAAATGCGAACGGATGAAGGATATCGAATCAGAAAGTATCCAGACCACCATACAAAGATGGAACAGAATGTTATGGAATTACTTAAAATTGACATGGTTAATAACTTCCCATTGGACTTCCTGCACGTAGTTTGTTTGGGTGTGATAAAATCAATGATAAGAGTTTGGTGTGAAGATCGAAGACAACCATATTTCATAAGTTCTTCAAAATTAAGACTTTTAAACTTACGGCTAATTGATATAAGAAATGATGTGCCACGCGATTTCTCCAGGAAAGCAGGATCAGTTGGTGAAATAGATAGGTGGAAGACCACAGAGCTCTCTTGTATGTTGGGCCAGTTGTATTACAAAATATTTTACAAATTGAGCACTACGATCACTTTTTAACACAAAGTGCTGCAATTCAAATTCTGCTGTCTGACAAAATGGAAAATATTAACCAAGCAGAACGATTATTAAATGATTTTGTCGAAAAAGTTCCTCTTTTATACAACGAGACATTTTTGACGTATATTATACATTGTATGACACATTCAGCTGCAGATATGAGGACTATAGGTCCTCTAAACAAGTTTGACGCGTTTAAGTTCGAAAACTTTTTTCAAGAAATTAAACGTAAATTAAAACAAAACGATTTTTTTCCAATCAAATTTTTCAAAAGAGTGGTGGAAGCAAGTTATAACAGCATTAATATAAATTCTAAAAATAAAACAAACGACTACAATGCATTGTAGTTAAACGATATTTGCATATGATATTTGTTGGGGACTTCAAGGATGGCTCGTAGTTATTTATAGAAAAAAATACTATTTTTCCTTAAAACATCCCAATAATTTTTAAAAAAGTGTTCGAAATTCACATAATTAGAAAAATTTTAAGAAAATATGTCGTTTTTTGTTACCCTATAGAAGCGCGTAGGTTACGGTTGCCAGATCCAGATTCCCAAAATGCTGGACATTCGGTTTAAAAAACTGGATTTTGCAAAAATAGCTGGACATTTTCAAAAAAATGTAGTTACGAAAAAAAATTCCAAATTTAGTTTTGTATAAAAATTTTTTATTTAAAAAACATATTTTAACATTGTTGAAAACAATTTTTGAGATTTTAAATAATACTATAAAAAAACTAATAAAACTTGCACTTTTCACTCAAACCTCTGAGAATTAAAATTAAACAATAAACACAAAAAGAAAAAAACAAAAATCTTAATATAAAAAGAAAAACAATTAAAAATTTAATTAACAAAAAGATAACAATTCATTCTAGTTTATATAACTAAAGTAAATGAAATAAATTTTATTTTTATAACATAAATCAATGAAAATAACTGTGTATAGTTCATGCATGAGCAAATATTCTCTAGGACATTTCGACTTTTATTTAAACCATGTTAGATTACTTTCTATTCCACATATATTTCGCATTTGATCTTACGGACTTTGCCAATTCCAAGCCTTTGAAGTTAGTAAAAAAATTTGGAAATTTTTACAAGAATGCTCTAAATTTATTTTAAATAAGATCAGCTGTTGAAGTGTCGGCAGATGTGTTAGTGATGATAGAACAGTAAAAATATAAGATACTAGCGGACCCGGCGAACTTTGCCTCGCCCCAATTAAATGCCTTCAGATAATCCTTGTAGAGAGTGGTATGATAAACAAAGTTTTTGGAATAGTTTTCTGCCGCAAAAACGGCTTCCAAAATGCGAAAAGCCAACGTTATAATGGCCGCACGAAAATCCGTGAAATTCTAGATTAATCCCGCATACTTCCAACGATTTTCCTTGCGATTTATTGATTGTCATTGCCAAAGCCAACCGAACGGGAAATTGGAATGGATGATCAGTTGGAATAATCGGAATACGTACGATAAAGACTTCCTCTTTTCTTAATTTGCTTTGATGATCGTAGGTTTATCTGATTCTTGACGGACAGCCGTGTACCGTTGCACAATTTCGGGTTATTCAGATTCCACAATATGATTATGATCGATACCACCTCACCTGTATATTATGCGTCACATGAAGCGAGTTGAAAAATTCGGTTGGGTTGTTGGTCGCTTCTTCCTCGTCGGTCAAGCTGTAAACAGATTTGTACGAATGCAGTTCTCCAGCGATTTGACTTTTTAAAATTAAATTCAAGCTATCGATGTCTTTATTCGTCGCTGCTAGTACATGCCCGTAAATTAATCCAATCGATATTTTTATAATTTTGTGCAATGTGATGAGTTGCTCTTCCGACGATGTGAACTCGCAAAAATTTGCAGAGAACGATATCAATACAGTTGAAACCTCAACACGAATTTGGTCATTGCCAAGCGCCAGCAGTTGTCTCGAGAATTCAGCAGACGATGGGAGGTTCTTCAAAGCGATTCTTATGTTCTTGGTCAATTTTAACTTCTTGACGACGATTTCAAGCATGCTTTAAGTAAATCAGCAGCAATAGATTTCGTGAGAAAAATCATAGCCCCACCAAATCGTTTTAAAGCACCTCGTAAAGCCTTCATCGTTCGGTCAACTACTTCCAATGCTCGTTTATTCGTTATCGCGCATTCATCCCAAATGTTGATTTTGCATTCTCGCATCAATTTCGCTGTTGCCGAATTCTTGGTCATTTTGTATCTGGCTTTTTAACCGTGAGAAGATTCATCGACAGTTTCAAAACAGAATTTTCAGTACGACTGCCTTCCAACAATCTGGCAGCCATGCCAGAGGATGCAGCGGTCAAAGTTATTTGAGATCTTGACCGAATTGTTGCCAGATCAAACAAAAAAAATGTCTTGCCTGTCAATAACCTTCATCAGCGAATCGTACACGTTATTGTACTCGTCATTTAACAGCGACACGTTTGTTCGAACTCTTTCGGTCAGCTTAACTCGATTTTAGTCTTACACCCGTTAAAATTCGCGATCGACAGAGAGCATGCCGCACGATGAGAGCAAACAATGTACGAATTTGAATCGCTGACGCAGAAACGAGCACATTTAAATTTCGTCAAGCCTCCCGAAATGCGGAGCAAAGAACTCCATCCTCAGCACGCAGGAAATTGAGGGATAGCAAAGATATAAGCATACACCTTGGCGTTGATGAACTGTGTATAGTCTGACTAACTATTGCACGACATTTACGTCATCTAAGATTTGATCGTCTAAAAGGGGGCGTTAGCCAAGCAAATAACTCTCCCTAAAAATCTACAAAATCGTTTCGGAATGAATGCCCGCAATCCAATTGGATAACTTAATTTTTCACACGAAAAATCATTTTCTGAAAAAATTATCAAATTGATAAGTATTGCATAGGATATCAATATATATTTTTAGCTAAATATTATTTATCTCGCTAAATACTCCAACCAACTTTTATCCCAAATTTTCTCGTTCAATATCATCAAATCATGCGAAAGGATTTTCTATTTTCCGTATCAATTGCACACAAAATTCCATACAAAAAAGCTATTTTTCCAATTTCCCGACTATTCCTAAGAATTTTCTCAAAATTTATTGCAATTACGAAAAATTGAAAAAAAAAATTTGAGCAAAATGGGTCATCCGTTCTCAATTGATGAAGTACTATACATTTTTGCCACCACCAGTGTTGGCTAATGTGTTATAAGTAACGGTAACGACGGGAAAATGAAAATTATAATTTTTTTCAAAAGTTATTGTGTTAAATGTACTAATAAGAATATTTATAACACAAACATGTTTGCTTTAATTTTTTTCCAAAATTACTAATTAGATGGACAAATTTTATCTTAGCTGGACACTGGAAAAGTATAAAAAAAGTAAAATCGTAAAAATTAGTACAATTTTTACGATTTTACTTTTGTCCCATTTTTGTCGTAAATCAACAATCAATAAACTTACCGACTAAATTTCATCATAGCCCAGGTGCCGGTCTAGAAGTTATGGAAGAAATATTAAATGTCCAAAGATAGGTCATTTTGTGTGTGATGTACCAACACATATGGTACGTATTCGCTCCTGAGCAAGTTTTTATAAGCGTACTTCTTTTTCTGAGATTTTTGCCTCCTATCGTAATATAAGTTTACTGACCAAAGTTCATTACTCACTTCTGAAACGAATTTAGTCTTAAGTTACAACAGGTAAATTGTTTTTGAATTCTATGAATATGGCTGTCAAATTTAGCTGATTTGTTTGTGTTGCCCGGGAAGAGTCAGTAGGTGAAAATATAAAAATAAATTAAATATCCTGAAGCATTATTGGTTGAAAATAGTCGATAGAGTATTATTTTTTCACACTGTTATTAAAAACAATACATTTGGCAATCTTTCATTAAGAATTTGTAACCGAACAGGCAAGCGAATGTAAACAAAACAGCCATTTGACATTCCTCTTCATAAATACAAATAAAAACAAATTTTTCAACAGCTGACATGTAAACACCACCTTATAATTGATACATCTTGTTACCAACACTTTAATGTTTTAAATTATTTCAGCGACGGTAACCACATCATATGTTCGTATGAAAGCAAATGTTGGTTACCCTTGCACATATCAGATGTTCATTTGTAAATAAACTATGTATGTGTGTGTTACAAAATAAAACCAGTACAGAAATTTCAGTCAGTTAAACTGACTGATAAATACCATCACCCAATATAATATATTGTTTAAGTCTTGAGTTATTGAAAATAATCGATTTGTAATTAAAACCAGTTAGAAAGTTTCAGTCGGGCAACCCGATTTACATTTACCCTTACCCTCAGTAAAACAAATAATTTTCTATTTTATTGATATTATTACTCGATTTCGAAATTGGGCGGAGTGGTACATTTATATGGGAGGTACGTGAAGGGGTGTGTTTAGGCTCCAGATTTATTCTCCATAACATTATCCTGTTATAGCTTTACTAAATACAGAATTTGCGCACGATTGCGTTGGGTGTACTGATATGATTACTACATCCCAAAAGTGGGCGGAAAGGTACATTTGTATGGGAGGTACCATAAGGGGCGTGTCTAGACTTCCAATTTTTTCTCCAAAACTTTGTCCTGTTATAATATAACAAAATACAGAATTTGGGCACGATCGTGTCGAGTGTATTGATATTATTACCCTATTTCTAAAGTGGGCGGAGTGGTACATTTGTATGGGAGGTACCAGAAGGGGCGTGTCTAGACTTCCATATTTTTTCTCCAAAACTTTAGCTTAAACTTTACCAAATACTGAATTTGGGCACGATCGCGTTAGGTCTTTTAATAATATTAATCGATTTCTAAAGTGGGCGGTACCAGAAGTGTATGGGAGGTACCAGATGGGGCGTGAATAGACCAATTTTTTTCTCTAAAACTTTATCTTGTTATAGCTTTACTCAAAATAGAATTTGGGTACGATCACGTTTAATTTATTGATATTATTTCTCCATCTCTATAGTGGGCGGAAAGGTAGATTTGTATGGGAGGTACCAGAAGGGGCGTGGCTAGGCTTTCAAAATTTTTTCCAAAACTTTATCCTGTTATAGCTTTACTAAATACAGAATTTGGGTACGATCCCGTAGGGTGTATTGATATTATTACTCGATTTCTAAAGTGGGCGGAATGATGTATTTGTATGGGAGGTACCAGAAGGGGCGGGGCCATGTAGCCCATTTGCAATACCGTAAGTAGTTTTGAGAAAATAATAACTCGTGCAAAATTTCAAAACATTTGGTTGCGTCTTTCGAAAGTTATCGTGCGAACCAGCCGGACAGCCACCCGACAGACAGCCAGACAGACAGACGGACATGGCTCAAACGACTTAAAAAGTCCTGAATCGAATTTGGTTCAAAGAAACCTAGGGTCTAAAGTAACTCCTTCTATGTGTTACACTTTTGGGTCGTATCAAATGATATATACCTTCATCCCTACGGGTGATGGTATAAAAAATTGCAAGTTCGACAATGTCTGCCAGATATGACAATGGATTTTAGAGAAGACACATGCCACGGAGGTAAAAAGTCCAAAGGTTGTAATGCAGGGAGATACGAAAAGCTTTCGTTACTTGTCATTGGCAAATCTAAAAACCTAAGATGTTTTAAGAATGTAGAACCATTGCCAGCAGAATATACTGCAAACAAAACAATAAAGCATGGAAAACATTGACATTGAAGACATTTTTTGTGGGTATTATAAACTTAATAAATTCGTTTTCAACGTAAAATAAAATGACAAATAACACAGTAGAACATTTTCCAACTTCAATCTCTTGAACCAATTGAAACCCCAAAATCTGAAAGCTTATGATAGTAGAAGATAAACCCTAACTGGATTTTTATACCATCACCCTTAGGGATGAGGGTATATATCATTTGATACGACCCAAAAGTGTAACAAATAGAAGGAGTCACTTTAGACTTTAGGTTTCTTTGAACCAAATTCGATTCATAGCTTTTTAAGTCGTTTGAGCCATGTCCGTCTGTCCGGCTGGTTAGCACGATAACTTTCGAAAGACGTAACCAAATGTTTTGAAATTTTGCACGAGTTATTATTTCATCAAAACTACTTACGGTATTGCAAATGGGCTACATGGCCCCGACCGTTCTGGTACCTCCCATACAAATACATCATTCCGCCCACTTTAGAAATCGAGTAATAATATCAATACACCCAACGGGATCGTACCATATTCTATATTTGGTAAAGCTATAACAGGATAAAGTTTTGGAAAAAATTTTGAAAGCCTAGCCACGCCCCTTCTGGTACCTCCCATACAAATCTACCTTTCCGCCCACTATAGAGATGGAGGAATAATATCAATAAATCAAACGTGATCGTAATCAAATTCTATTATTAGTAAAGCTATATCAGGATAAAGTTTTGAAGAAAAAAATTTTAAGTATATCCACGCCCCATCTGGTACCTCCCATACACATCTGGTACCGCCCACTTTAGAAATCGATTGATATTATTAATAGAACTGACGCGATCGTGCCCAAATTCTGTATTTGGTAAAGTTCAAGCAGGATAAAGTTTTGGAGAAAAAATCTGGAAGTCTGGGGCGTGTCTGGTACCTCCCATACAAATGTACCTTTCAGCCCAATTTAGAAATAGGGTAATAATATCAATACACTCGACACGATCGTACCCAAATTTTGAATTTTGTTATGTTATAATAGGACAAAGCTTTGGAGAAAAATGTCTAGACACGCCCGTTATGGTACCTCCCATACAAATGTACCTTTCCGCCCACTTTAGGGATGTTGTAATAATATCAATACACCCAACGCAATCGTGCCCAAAATCTGTATTTAGTAAAGCTATAACAGGATAAAGTTTTGGAGAATAAATCTGAAAGCCTAGACACACCCCTTCTCGTACCTCCCATACAAATGTACCACTCCGCCCACTTTAGAAATCGAGTAATAATATCTATATAATAGAAAATTATTTGTTTTACTGAGGGTAAGGGTATATGTAAGTCGGGTTACCCGACTGAAACTTTCTAACTGGTTTTAATTACAAATCGGTTAATTTTAATAACTCAAGACTTAAACAATATCTTATAGTGGGTGATGGTATTTATCAGTCAGTTTATCTGACTGAAATTTCTGTACTGGTTTGAAATCTCAGTTAGCTGAGGTTGAAATACGCGTGGCTCTAAATCAGAGAAATTTGCGTTGTGCCAATATGCGTTATCCTATAATCATGCAATGTGGAAACTCTGTTGCTTTCCTGGGGGGTTACTATGTAATTCGACTCGAAATTTGAAACTTGTCGAAAGTTGTATTTGATCCGAAAATAAATCGGTACCATGCACAGTGGGAAAATTTTGACATTTGAAATTTTAGACCGCAATTATTAATCGATTTTCGAAATTCTTTTTTTGTGTTATTGGAAACAAAATTGTGCACAGAATGTAGGTTTTTTTATACCGAATTCCTTTCCGTTATTTTTTTTTTTAAATTTGTCGAAGTTGATGAAAAAATAATTTTTGACTTTAATGCTAAATATTTTTTGGATTACGTGTCCTAAAAATTTCGAACTGACCTCAATTAATGTAAACTTATGTTACGAATTAATCTCAGTGAAAGAATAAGACAAAAATTTCACTTACTAAGGCACTTTTTTCACACTTTAACTCGGGGTCCTGCACATAATTATTATCCGTTTAGAACATAACCTAATTTACAACCTGGAAAAGTTTTAAGAAAGTCGTCCGTAAAAAATAAGCCACATCGGTGAAGGTCAACATGCTATTTTTTTGCATATGTACCAAAATAATGCAGTTTCAAACTTCTGATAAAATAGAGTTTTGTGTTTACAAGTAGGCTAAGTGGTGTGCTTTTCATTTAAGAAGACCAATATCTTAATACGTTACATCATCTGTCATTTGTTTTTACTATCAGGTCGAAAACAACAAACAAAAAGCAGCTTGACGTTCTGCTAAACTCGATGCAATTGCATCCAGATATTGCGTGAGCAAAGAGGAGTTAAACAGAATATGGCGCAATTTGGAGGCGGAGTTGAATGCAGCCGGGCCACCATCAAAAAGTGTTGCTGAGTGGAAGAAGGTACATACAACAAAATTTGGTTTTTGCAAGTGACTAAAATATGAAACCTTTTTCAGGTATGGGCCGATCAGAAAAAATATGTACGGCAAAAGGCGGCACAAAATCTGAAATACTCCAGAGGAACTGGAGGCCCCAATATGGATCAGAAGTTTTCTGCAAACGAAGAGGCCATATTTAATTTAATTGGAAAGAAAGAGTCAGTGGAAGGTGTGGCCAAAACATTTGGGTTAGGCTCTTCAACATCCACAAGGCAGAACCCAGATAGCCTTACACCTGTATTTGTGGAGTTGGTAGAGCCAGACGATGCGGGGGCTGAAAGTACTGCGGTAGAGAATGAAAAAGACACGCCCCAAAAGCCACCGGCGAAAAAAATCAAAATAAGAAACCACCATTTGATGGCACAGGTCTCCGCTCGCGATGTTCTATCGGAAGAATTAACCATTCAAAAGAAGATGCTTGAAGCAATGGTGGAGCAGCAACAAATGACAAAAAAGGTGTATCGCTCTATTGACCACCTTTATGATGCCAAGAAGGAAGAGCTAAATGAACAGAAAAGACACAATTTGGTGATGGAGAAACTGCGGCTAAGAGAGGTGGAGGATAAGATCGAAAAAAACCGCCGACTCATAGAATTAGAAGAGCTTAAACATACAAATTAGATACGTTAGCGTACAAAAGAACACAAAAGTGATATTACATATATATATATATATATATATATATGTAAGTTTTCAGTCTCTATATATAATATATATATATATATATTCCCAAGGCATAGAATGGGGTCGATTTTTCAATACACCGCATAATCCAGGGACAATTGCATACTTTCGGGTCGGACCTCAAAGTTTTCACATACCCAAGGCATAGTTTAGGGACGTGGATAGTTTAGGGACCTTTTTTTTATATACTAATATTTTTACGTTAATTGATTCCTCTTTCATTATTTTTTAATCTATTAGCATACATTTTTCTATATATGCACATTTTTAGAACAAAAAACTTATTTTAAAGTTTTCAAGAGTTATACAGCGTTGCCACCTTTTACCTTTTTTTGACGGCGTCTAATATGAATTTTGCCATCGGCTTTGACCATATATATATTTCAGCGTACTGCATAGTTTCAAGACTCTTGATCACAGGGTGTTTTTTTTCTCATAAAAACACAGTTGCATTTAATTGAAATATACGATAATGTCGGTTATTTTAAATAATCAGAGTTGTACTGTATACAACGACTTATAATACATACAGGGTTACATTTCAATGAATTCGAAGTAAAATGTAACCGAAAATAAAAAAAATTTAAAAAAATGTAAAAAATTTGGGGAAACAAATTAAAAAATTCTAGAAAAATAGAAAACTAAAATTTAAAACATGTGAGAATAAATTTTGGAAATTAAAATCGCGCGTTTTTTTAAAGAAAAAATAAAGAGCCCAAAAAGCTCATTGGGTAAAAATTTAAAAAAAAAGAAAATTGAGAAAAAATTAAAAAATTTTAAAAATTGAAGGAAAAAAATGGACAATTGAAAAAAATATATATATAAAAATAAAATGGTCGACGTCTGTAAACCCATCACTGGAGAACGGATGGAGCGATTTGGCTGATTTTTCCTTCATTCGATTCCACATTTTCAGGAGATGGTTTGTAAATAAAAAAAAATCTACTCCAGGTGGCGCTAGGGTGGATTTATATCGTAAATTTGAATGCTTGTTCCAATTCAACTGAAATTTAGAACAGAATATTCGTTTGGTCATGAGAAGACATTTACTGTACAAATGGACCCGGTTTGGTGGCGCTGGGGTGGGTTTATAATCAAAATTTGAACGAATGGACCAATTTAACTGAAATTCAAAATGTATGTTTGTTTGATCATGAAAAGCAATTGTATGTATAAGTGGACCCGGTAGATGGCGCTAGGGTGCATTTATATCGAAAATCTTAATGGATGAGCCAATTTTACTAGAATTTTACTAAACACCAGAAACATTTTATGTACAAACCAGGTAGGTGGCGTTTGGGTAGATTTGTAATCAAAATTTGAACAATTTGTTAACGGTTTAACATAGCTATGTTAACATGACAAATGGGAAAATCATTTTAAAAAACCATATATTTTACGATTGAAGCACATAACGAAAACCAACGGTACGCCAAGATATGGTTACTATAAACAACTTTCGTAAAAATAGTAATTTTTAAAAAAACTTTGGAAACTTGTATTTTTTGAATATTTTATATTCGAAAATGATAAACATTTTTGCCCACTGTGCCTAAACAAAGAATTCTAACAAAACCAAACATATGCCTGGACATGGCCACTATAAAGGGCTTTCTGAAAATATAGTTCCCAGATTTCAGAACAACTTCCGAACTTGATTTTTTTGAAAAGTATATAAAGTCAAAATTTAACATTTTTGCCCACTGTGCCTAAACGAATAATTCTAACAAAACCAAACATATGCCAGGACATAGCGACTATAAAGGACTTTAAGAAAATATTGTCTTCAGATTTCAGAACAGCTTCAGAACTTGATTTTTTTGAAAAGTATATAAAGTCAAAATTTAAAATTTTTGCCCACTGTGCCTAGACGAATCATTCTAACAAACCCAAACATATGCCAGGACATGGCCACTACAAAGGGCTTTCTGAAAATATAGTTCCCAGATATCAGAACTGCTTCAGAACTTGATTTTTTTGAAAAGTATGTAGAGTCAAAATTTAACATTTTTGCCCACTGTGCCTAAACGAAGAATTCTAACAAAACCAAACATATGCCTGGACATGGCCACTATAAAGGGCTTTCTGAAAATATAGTTCCCAGATTTCAGAACAACTTCCGAACTTGATTTTTTTGAAAAGTATATAAAGTCAAAATTTAACATTTTTGCCCACTGTTCCTAAACGAAGAATTCTAACAAAACATATGCCAGGACATGGCCACTATAGAAAGCTTTCTGAAAATATAGTTCCCAGATTTCAGAACAGCTTCCGAACTTGGTTTTTTTTAAAAGTATGTAGTGTCAAAATTTAACATTTTTGCCCACTGTGCCTAAACGAAGAATTCTAACAAAACCAAACATATGCCTGGTCATGGCCACTATAAAGGGCTTTCTGAAAATATAGTTCACAGATTTCAGAACAACTTCCGAACTTGATTTTTTTGAAAAGTAAATAAAGTCAAAATTTAACATTTTTGCCCACTGTGCCTAAACGAATAATTCTAACAAAACCAAACATATGCCAGGACATAGCGACTATAAAGGACTTTTAGAAAATATTGTCTTCAGATTTCAGATCAGCTTCAGAATTTGATTTTTTTGAAAAGTATATAAAGTCAAAATTTAAAATTTTTGCCCACTGTGCCTAAACGAATCATTCTAACAAAACCAAAAATATGCCAGGACATGGCCACTACAAAGGGCTTTCTGAAAATATAGTTCCCAGATTTCAGAACTGCTTCCGAACTTGATTTTTTTCAAAAGTATATAAAGTCAAAATTTAACATTTTTGCCCACTGTACCTAAACGAAGAATTCTAACAAAACGAAACATATGCCAGGACATGGCCACTATAAAGGGCTTTCTGAAAATATAGTTCCCAGATTTCAGAACAGCTTCCGAACTTGATTTTTTTGAAAAGTATGTAGAGTCATAATTTAACATTTTTGCCCACTGTGCCTAAACGAAGAATTCTAACAAAACCAAACATTTGCCTGGACATGGCCACTATAAAGGACTTTTAGAAAATATAGTCCTCAGATTTCAGAACAGCTTCAGAACTTGGTTTTTTGCCCACTGCGCCTAAATGGATAATAAGGTACTTCAAGATAAAAAAAACACTAGCAGGAACCATTGTGCGACGCCATCAAAAATCAGGACGTTAACTTCAATAAGAATAAGGTTTTTCTCTTTGTGACGGATGCAGATCCATACATGGTAAAGGCTGCAGAAGCTATAGTGGCATTTTATACCAAGTGACGCATGTGAGATTATACAAAAATACATGTTTTGTTTTGTCCTTAAGTTTTTTTTTGAGTTGAGTTTTCCCGAAACACACGTTAGATATATATTTAAATGTGTGTGTGTATGTTTATATTATAATATTATACTTTAAGGTATATTTACAAATGTTTAGTTTTCGTTATTTTTGTTTTAGTTTTTGTTTTCTATAATTATTGATATATAAAGATGAATTTGTTTTATAAACAATGTTTTTTTTTGTTGTTTTTGTTTTTATATTTAAGAATATTTTGTTAATTTTTATTTGTACTTAGTCTATAAGAAACAAAATCATCCTATCAAGTAGGCAGATTGTGTGTGTGTTTATTATTTGTTTTTGTCGCTTTGTCGTCTTCGTCTTCTACTACTTGGTGTCGTTATAGATATTTCTGTTTGATTTTTATATCCCTATTCGTTGTGGGAGTTAATTTATTTCTGGCCTTAGTAGCCAACACAACCGAGGTAGTGGTATTGTTGTTGTTGATAATGTTGCTGCTGGTGGTGTGTGAGATGCTGCTGGCAATTCCTTGTCATGCCCATTAACCATATTCGATATGGAGCTTTCAAAACGTTTACCTGCATTTTTGCAGTGGAGGGTTTATTTACGGTGCCATTGACAGGTTTACCGGATTCAACAAATTGTTTCACATTAGCCTTTGCTTGCGATTGAACTCATTGGTCTGCTCATCATCCTTTTGTTTCTTGAGACGGTCGTATTCCTTGAGCTTGCGGCTGTATTCATTTTTCCTGGTTATAATATTTTGGAGTATAGACTCTTTGTCGAAGAGATAGCCGTCTTTGGTAACCACAGGATTGCGGCAAGGTTTCAAGAATAGGGAACACCAGCCGAAGGACTACGGAATCTTTGCCCTAACGTTGGGCATTAGTGCCGTACCCTAATTCAGATCCATCTTTTCTCATTTCATTGTAGGTGTAAACAGCTCCAGCTGTACAATTACGGGCGTGGCGCGTCATTGTTTATTAAATGTCTGTAATTTTGTTAAAAATTTTGGATTTTTAACAAAAAAATATATTGACCAAAACATCACTAAAATTTTTCATAATTGTGTGGTACAGCTGTTTGATCTTTCCAGAGTACTGTGTACTATCATTTGGTGAAGGACTCAAATACACTATCAAATCAATTTGGCAAGCATTATGCGCAACTTTTTCAAACAAATGAGAATGTCAAATGGTTGTTTTGTTAACATTCGTTTGCTTGTTTGGTAACAAATTCTTAATCAAAGATTGTGAAATGTATTTTTTTAATAACCGTGAGAAAAAAATAATACTCTATCGAATATTTTCAATCAATTCTGCTTCAGGAAATTGAATTTCTTTTTGTTTTTCACCTATTGACACATCGCGGGCAACAAACATCACAAACAAATAAGCTAAAGGTAAAAGTGCAGAATATAGGGCCGGAGCCCAAAAAAAATTCCACTCCCCTCCAAATACGCCCTAAAGCACGAAAATCAAGGTCAAAGTTGGCGCTAAGGCCCACGCGGCCCAAAAAAGAGGCTCCTTGGGTTCTATGATAACCCCCCATGTTTGGGTACTCAAATGAAAGATACTTTCGAGACGAATGCTACGGTGGTATTTTTAAGTTACTACGGGTCTCCTGGGCCGAATTAGAGCTAGTTAAATTTCCGGGATATAACAAAAAAATGAAAAATTTAAGGAAATAAATTGAAAAATTCTAAAAACAAAGTAATCTAAAAACCGCACGATTTTATAAAATTTTTTTTTTTCAGAAATACCCCGTAAAAAATTAAAAAAATATTGGAAAAAATCATGGAAAATTGGAATAATTTAAGGAAATGAATTGAAAATTCCATAGAAAAATGAACTGTCATCAAAAATGTGTGAAAATTTAAAAAAAAAATGATGAAAACAAATGGAAAATATCAAGAAATATTTAAAAAAAAAATCAAGAAAAAGTCCAAAAAGAAATGTTTGAAAAAAGAAAATTAAAAAATGGATAAAAGTGGAAAAGTTCAAGGAAAATTTGAAAAAAATTAATAAAAGCTACGTTTCGCTTTTTTTTGGATGTATCCCTTTAAATAATTATTTGTTTTTTATATTAGAGTTGTAACGGTTACGATGGTTGCAGTAGCGCCGCAGGTATCGATGATTGTAAATAAGAGTGAAAACTGTTGGGAGCAAAACCGCCGCAGGCAAAAAGTATGTTTAAAAAAATCACCATGAGGGTCATCATAGAACCGAATTGAACCTTTTTTGACACCCTCGGGCCCCATGGGCCTGAGCGCCAACTTTAAACTACCATTCCGATGTTTGGGGACCAAGACGAAGACAATGGCATATTTTTTTTTAATCGGGCTCCCGCCTCTTATTCTGCACTTCAGCCTAGCTAAATTTTACAGTCATAGTCATAAAATACAAAAACAAATTTGAAGAAAATGTGAATAAAGAAATTTGAGAAAATTAAAAAAAAGGATTAAAGTGGAAAAGTTGAAGGAAAATGTTAAAAATATTGGAAAAAGCAATTTTTTGTAATTTTTTTTTGATATATCCCTATAATTTTTTATTGCATTGACGAGTACTATAAAAAGTACGAGCACCTTTAAAATGTGCCAGTATCGGGTAAATGAAGTTGTTTTCTCAGAATTTATCGACACAATCTTTTTTGACAAACTATTGCCAAAATTTTTTATAAAACAAACTGACGCCGTGTAAATAGTCTTAAGCTTTACTGAAACAATTCTGAAAGAAAGAAAAAATAGCTTTTTCTAATATTTTTAAAATTTTTCTTCAACCTTTCAAATTTATTTTTTAACATTTTCTTGATTTTGCTTATTGAAATTTTTATTTGAAATTTCCCCGGAGGGGTTATTTTTAGAATTTTAATTTTTTTCACAATTTTTTCTTTTCAAATATTTCTCTTTGCACTTTTTTTAATTTTATTTTTAATTATTCTTGAAATTGTCCATTTTTTTCCTTCATTTATCTAAATTTTTTCTCAATGTTCTTTTTTAAATTTTTTCCCAATGGTCTTTTTGGGCTCCTTATTTTGTTTAAAAAATTAATTTCCACAAATTTTTCATAATTTTTTCAAATTTTTTATTTTCGGTTACATTTTACCTTGAATTAATTTAAATGTAACCCTGTATGTATTTTAAGTCGTCGTATAAAATACAACTCTGGTTATTTAAAATAACTGGCATTATTGGGTATTCCAATTAAATGCAACTCTGTAGTTATGAGAAAGAACACACATGATATGTTCAAACCTGCGATCGAAAAGGGTTAAAAAGCAAGTACAAAGTACATTTATTGTATCAAAAAGTAACTAATTGTTACCAAAAAGTACAAACTATTGAACTAAAAAAAACAATATATTGTATTAGAAAATACTTCTATTGAACATAAAAAGAAAAATCAAATGTACCTTCGTTGTAGTAAAAACTTCTTTAAATGTACTAATAAATACTTTTATTGTAAAGAATTATTGTAAAGCTTAAGGACTATTAACACGGCGTCAGGTTGTTTAATAAAAATTTTGGCAAAAATTCTTCAAAAAACAGTGTGTCGGTACATTCTGAGAAAACAACTTCATTTACTCGATACTTGCACATTTTTAAGGTGCTCGTACTCTTATCTGTTTTCAAATATTTTATTTTTTTTAATATTTCTTGAATTGCCAATTTTTTTACTTAATTTTTTATAAATTTTTTCCCACTGTTCTTTTTTAATTTTTTCCCATTGAGCTTTTTGGGATCCTTATTTTGTTTATAAAATCGCCCGATTTAAATTTTTGAAATTTTCTCTCACTTTTCTACATTTTATTTGTCCATTTTTTCAAGAATTTTCCAGTTTATTTCCACAATTTTTTCTAAATTTTTCCATAACTTTCACATTTATTTTGATTTTTAATTTTGGTAACATTTTACTTTGAATTCATTTAAATGTAACCCTGTATGTATTTTAAGTCATTGTATACAATACAACTATGGTTATTTAAAATAACTGACATTATTGTGTATTACAATTAAATGCAACTCTGTTGTTATGAGAAAGAACACACATGATATGTTCAAACCTGCGATCGAAAAGGGTTAAAAAGCAGAGGAAGTTGATATGAAAAGATCACTTTTGTTATCCACAAAAAACTATTAGAAATGATTTTTGTACTGAATTTTTCATATGAAGTATGACAGAAACGCTAGACAGTGCTTTGTGGTATGACATCACACATGTCTATCCACATGTGTGCATATGAACAGCCGCTTAAGTGTACTAAATTGAAGTTACGGTAGGCAATATATTTTTAGATTTTTTATCCTATGGGTGGAGTGGGCGCGGCAAAACTTTTTTTATAGCTAGAGATATTAAATTTAACACCCCCATAGTAAACGGCAACAACGGAGGGGGCGTGAGCAAACTGTATTTGAGCACCAAAGAGGTACAATTTTGGCACAAAAATAGTAGTCGGCACTTCAGGTTAAAATTTGCAGACGATATTATTATTCGATTATATTTGATAGTACTTGACACCAAAAAGTACATTATTTGTACCATAAAGTACAGTTTATTGTATCAAAAAGTAAAATTTTTTGTATTAAAAAGTACATTTGTTGTACAAAAAAGTAAAATTTACATTACAAAAATTACAAATTATTGTACAAAAAAAAGTAAATTCATTGTACCAAAAAGTACATTCATTGTCTCAAAAAGTACCTAATTGTTACCAAAAAGTACAAACTATTGTACTAAAAATACAATTTATATTATTTGAATATACTTCTATTGAACATAAAAAGAACAATTAAATGTACCTTCGTTGTAGTAAAAAGTTCTTTAAATGTACTAATAAGTACTTTTATTGTACACAATTAAAGTACTTTTATTATACCAAGAAGTTTTTCGTACTCCTTTGTAGTACTCGCCAATGCAGAATATAAAGCGACAAAAGAGTTTCCAATCTACTTCATAAATAAAAAAAAAATTACCGGAATTTATCAACACAAAAAAAAATTACAAAAATTCGCTTTTTCTAATATTTTTCAAATTTTTCTTCAACTTTCCCACTTTTATCTTTTTTTTTAAAAAGTTTTCAAATTTCATTTTTAACATTCTCTTAAAATAATCTTGAATTTCACTATTTTTTCGTGAAACTTTCCGAAATTTAATTTTCATTACAATTTTCTTTTTACAAATATTTCTTCTATTCTATTTCTTGAAATAACCCACTTTTTTCCTTGGTTTTTTAAATATTTCTCAATTTTCTTTTTTAAATTTTTTCCCAATGATCTTTTTGGGCTCCTTATACTATATATATATTTCAGCGTACTGCATAGTTTCAAGACCCTTGATCACAGGGTGTTTTTTCTCATATAAACACAGTTGCATTTAATTGAAATATACGATAATGTCGGTTATTTTAAATAATCAGAGTTGTAGTGTATAGAACGACTAAAAATACATACAGGGTTACATTTAAATGAATTCGAAGTAAAATGTAACCGAAAATAAAAAAAAATTAAATATTTGGGGAAACAAATTAAAAAATTCTAGAAAAAATAGAAAATTAAATTTTAAAAAATGTGAGAAAAAATTTTAAAAATTAAAATAGCGTGATTTTTTAAAAAATGAATAAGGAGCCCAAAAAGCTCATTGGGAAAAAATTAAAAAAAAGAAAATTGAGAAAAAAATTAAAAAGATTTAAAAAATGAAGGAAAATAATGGACAATACCAAAAAAAATTTATATATAAAAATTAAATGGTCCACGTATGTAAAACTATCACTGGAGAACGGATAGAGCTATTTGGCTGATAAACTTGAATGCATGTTCCAATTCAACTGAAATTTAGAACGGATATTCCTTTGGTCATAAGAAAACATTTTGTGTATAAATGGACCCGGTAGGTGGGGCTGGGGTGGGTTTATAATCAAAATTTGAACGAATGGACCAATTAAACTGAAATTCAAAATGTATGTTTGTCTGATCATGAAAAGCAATTGTATGCATAAGTGGACCCGGTAGATGGCGCTGGGATGCATTTATTTCGAAAATCTTAATGGATGAATGTATGTGGAATTCAGAATGTATGATTGTTTAATCACCAGAAAAATTGTATGTACAAACGGACCCGATAGGTGGCTTCTTCTTCTCCTTAATTAATTCCCTAACCCCAAAAAAAAAATAAAAAAAAATCGGAGCTATGCCCGTAAGTAGATTTGTTCCGAAAATACTTCTATTGAACATAAAAAGAACAATTAAATGTACCTACTTTGTAGTAAAAAGTTCTTTAAATGTACTAATAAGTACTTTTATTGTACACAATTAAAGTACTTTAATTATACTAAGAAATTTTTCGTACTCCTTTGTAGTACTCGCCAATGCAGAATATAACGACAAAATATTTATTTCCGGTCAGCGGAAATATGAAGACGAACATTTATTTTTGCCTTCTGCGCTGTTAATTGCGACATAAGTGTTTCCAATCTACTTCATAAATAAACTTTCATTTTTAGCATTCTCTTCAAATGTTCTTGAATTTCCCTATTTTGTCGTGAAACTTTCCAAAATTTAATTTTCATTACAATTTTCTTTTTACAAATATTTCTTCTATTCTATTTCTTGAAATAACCCACTTTTTTCCTTAATTTATTAAATATTTCTCAATTTTCTTTTTTACATTTTTCCCAATGATTTTTTTGGGCTCCTTATACCATATATGTTATATATTTCAGTGTACTGCATAGTTTCAAGACTCTTGATCACAGGGTGGTATGTCTCATAAGAACACAGTTGCATTTAATTGAAATATACGATAATGTCGGTTATTTTAAATAACCAGAGTTGTAGTGTATACAACGACTTAAAATACATACAGGGTTACATTTAAATGAATTCGAAGTAAAATGTAACCGAAAATAAAAAAAAATTCAAAAAAATGTTAAAAATTTGGGGAAACAAATTAAAAAATTCTAGAAAAAAATAGAAAATTAAATTTTAAAAATGTAAGAAAAATTTTTAAAATTAAAATAGAGCGATTTTTAAAAAAAATGAATAAGGAGCCCAAAAAGCTCATTGGGAAAAAAATTAAAAAAAAGAAAATTGAGAAAAAATTTAAAAAATAAAGGAAAAAAATGGACAATTTCAAAAAAAATATATATATTAAAAAGAAATGGTCCACGTATGTAAACCCATCACTGGAGAACGGATGGAGCGATTTGGCTGATAAATTTGAATGCATGTTCCAATTCAACTGAAATTTAGAACTGATATTCCTTTAGTCATGAGAAAACATTTTATGTACAAATGGACCCGGTAGGTGGCGCTGGGTTAAGTTAATAATCAAAATTTGAACGAACAGACCAATTTAACTAAAATTTAGTTTGTATAGTTGTGTGATCATTAGAACATAGTTTTTGTATAAATGGACCCGCTGTTGAGGTGGCTTGAGCTGAATTATTTCGAAAATTTATATCGATAGTCCAATTTTACCCAAACTTAAAATTTATGAATTTTTTGATATGAGAAAACTTTGGATGTATGTTTGGATCCAGTTGCTGGTGTTTAGCTTATAATATACTTAATTTTTTTAAAGTCATTTAGTCACCATTGATTACATTACATATAAATATTTTTTAACATCAAAATTATTGTAAACTCTATAATAATTATAAAAATAGTATAGTATAGTATATAGTAAAAATAGTATAGTATATAAATATAGTATAATTATAAAAATAGGTATGGGCTATAGATGGTCACCCAGACTGCAAACGGCGCACTTCCTATAGAACTAGAGAGGTTCACAAAGAGGGGCAAACCCGAAAATGGGAAAAACTGTTGCTATTACACAGACCAAACGTTTAATAGGGTTGTTTAGCCAAATGAATGGATTTTTGGGATTTACTACGTACTCCTTGTGTTAAAATCGGCAAACTGTTATCGTTACTCCAACTGAGTGAGAGTGTTATATGTCAGTCAATTGGCCTAACAATTTTGTTTTATAATATAAGCCTAACAATAAGTAAGTTTTCATCATATCATTTTAGTAATTCTTACAATAATATATAATAATCTTTCAAATATGTGAAATACAGAATGTGAAAAAATCATGGAAAAATGTTTGAAATAAATTGAAAAATCCTTGAAAAAATTAACAAATAATATTTAAAAAATGTAAGAGAAAATTTAAAAAATTTAAATCGCGCTATTTTTTTTAAACAAAATAAGGAGCCCAAAAAGCCTAAAAACATTGAGAAAAAATTTAAAAAATGAAAAAAATGGCAATTTCTTGAAATATTTAAAAAAAATTCAAAAAAAGTGCGAAAAGAAATATTTAAAATGAGAAAATTGTAAAAACAATTAAAATTTTATAAATCACCCCCCCGGATAATTTCAAATAAAAATTTCTATACGCAAATTCAAGAAAATTTGAAGAAAATGTTAAAAAAGATATTTGAAAGATTATAAAAAAGGATAAAAGTGGAATGGTTGAAGAAAAATTTTAAAAATATTATAAAGCGATTTTTTGTAAATTTATTTGTTGTTCATATAACCTGTAATTTATTTTGTACTAAATGCAAATTACGGTATGAATGTATGTAGAATGTACTTACTATTTTACTAAAAATACAATTTATTGTATTAAAAAATACTTTTATCGAACATAAAAAGAAAATTTAAATGTACCTTCGTTGTAGTAAAAAGTTCTTTATATGTACTAATAAGTACTAATTTCAGAATAGTGCCAGTAAAGCTTAAGGAATATTTACCCGGCGTCAGTTTGTTTTATAAAAAATTTTGGCAATAATTCATTTCCGATACTGGCACATTTTAAATGTGTTCGTACTACTTTAATTGCAGAACTTGTCAATGCAGAATATAACGACAAATTATCTCCGGTCAGCGGGAATATGAAGACGAACATTTATTTTTTGCCTTTGGCGCAATTAATTGCAACATAAGCGTATCCAATCTACTATACAAAAAAAAAAATGCAGGTTATATTAAAAACATAAAAAATGTACAAAAAATTGCTCTTTCTAATATTTTTAAAATTTTTCTTTAATCATTTCCACTATTACCCTTGTTTTTTAATTTTTCAAATTTCTTTTTTAACATTTTCTTCAAATTTTCTTGAATTTGCGTATTGAAATTTTGATTTGAAATTCTCCGGTGGTCATTCTTCAAATTTAATTTTTTTTTACAATTTTCTCTTTTCAAATATTTCATTTTGCACTTTTTTGTGATTTCTTTTTATAAATTTGTTAAATTTTTTCTAAATTTTTTTGGACCTTTTATGCTCCTTATTTTGTTTAAAAAAAATCGAGCGATTTAATTTTTATTTCACAAATTTTCTACATTTTTCCATGATTTTTTCACATTTGTTTTTTAAATTTTATATTTTCGGTTACATTTTACTTTGAATTCATTTAAATGTAACCCTGTATGTATATTAAGTCGATGTATACAAAACAACTCTGGTTATTTAAAATAACCGACATTATCGCATACTTCCATTAAATGCAACTCTGTTCTTATGAGAAAAAACACACAGGACATGTTGCACCCTGTGATCAAAAAAGGTTTATAAGCAAAGCAAGTTGATATGAAAAGATCACTCAGCTTCCAGTATTCAGAAATTTTTGAAGCGAAAGAATGGTGCGGTAGTTTATAGCGGCCATTGTTATCAACGAATTGTTATTGTTATGCACAAAAACTATTACAAATGACTTATGTACTTATTTCAGTACAATTGAAAAATTAACTACAAATTGATAATACAAGCACATCAATGTCACAAAGCAAACTGAAATTTTATATGAAGTATGGCATCACACATGTCTAACCACATGTGTGCATGTGTAACAACCGCTTAAATGTACTAAATAGAGATTACGGTTTAGATTTTTTTATCCTATGGGTGAAGTGGGCGCGGCAAAACTTTTTTTTCAGCTACAAAGATTAATTTTTACTCCCCCATAGCAACAACAAACAAACAAACAAACTGTATTTTAGCACCAGAGAGGTACAGTTTTGGTACAAAGATAGTATTTGGCACTTCAGGTTAAAATTTGCCGACGATATTATTATTCGATAATATTTAATAATGCTTGATACTAAAAGTATTTGGTATTATTGTACCAAAAAGTACAATTTATTGTACCAAGCAGTACAATTTATTGTATCAAAAATTACTTTAATTGTACAAAAAAGTAAAATTTATTGTACAAAAAAGTTCAAATTATTGTACAAAAAAAAAGTAAATTCATTGTACCAAAAAGTACATTTATTGTATCAAAAAGTAACTAATTGTTACCAAAAAGTACAAACTATTGTACTAAAATATACAATTTATTGTATTTGAAGATACTTCTTTTGAACATAAAAAGAACAATTAAATGTACCTTCGTTGTAGTAAAAAGTTCTCTAAATGTACTAATAAGTACTTTTATTGTACACAATTAATTTACTTTTAATATACCAAGAAGTTTTTTGTCAGCATTTTGACAACAAATTTTTGGCAATAATTCGTCAAAAAACAGTGTGTCGGTACATTCTGAGAAAACATTTACTCGATACTGGCACATTTTAAAGGTACTTCTTAATAGTACTCGTCAATGCAGAATATAACGACTAAATATTTATTTCCGGTCAGCGGGAATATGAAGACGAACATGTATTTTTTGCCTTCGGCGCTATTAATTGCAACATAAGCGTTTCCAATCTACTTTACAAAAAAAAAAAAAAAAAAGTTCCGGGATATATCAACAAAAAAAACAGATAAAAAAAATCGATTTTTCTAAAATTTTTCTTCAACTTCTCCAATTTCACCCTTTTCTTAAATTTTTCAAATTTATATTTTAACATTTTCTTGAATTTGCCTATTGAAATTTTCCAAGGCGTCATGATTTTTAAAATATTAATTTTTTTTAAAATTTTCTCTTCTCAAATATTTCTTTTTGCTCTTTTTTTTGATTTTTTTTAAACATTTCCTTCATTTTTAAATTTTTTCTCAATGTTTCTTTTTTAATTTTTTTCCAACGAGCTTTTTGGGCTCCTTATTCCATTGGAAAATATCGCGCGATATTAACTTTTCAAATTTTCTCTCACATTTTTTAAATTTTATTTTTCTATTTTTTCTAGAATTTTTCAAAATTTTTCTGTGATTTTTCACATTTGTTTTTAAATTGTTTATTTTCGGTTACATTTTACTTTGAATTCATTTAAATGTAACCCTGTGTGTATTTAAAGTCGTTGCATACAACAACTCTGATTATTTAAAATAACCGACATTATCGTTTATTATAATTAAACGCAACTCTGTTGTTATATAACTTTATGGACTGATACTTCGAGGACTTTGCATAACAAAGCCAGCCGAAGGGAACTGTAAACGCGTTCAAAATAAGCTCTTAATCTGGCAACTCCAATTCTAATATACGCAGCGATTAGTTTGAGGACCGGTCCTCAAATTATGCTGTGGGTATATAATTGTCCCAAACTATGCGCTGTATATATAATTGTACGTAGGGCATTACCTATCGATATTTTTGATAAAGAATCCTTTTGCAAGGATTAAAAACACTTTAATTTATTAAATTTTATGAAAAAAATAAGGAATTTTTGCGGTCCCCAAACTATGCCTTGTGAATATATATATATATATATGTAAGTTTTCAGTCTCTATATATAATATATATATATATATATTCCCAAGGCATAGAATGGGGTCGATTTTTCAATACACCGCATAATCCAGGGACAATTGCATACTTTCGGGTCGGACCTCAAAGTTTTCACATACCCAAGGCATAGTTTAGGGACGTGGATAGTTTAGGGACCTTTTTTTTATATACTAATATTTTTACGTTAATTGATTCCTCTTTCATTATTTTTTAATCTATTAGCATACATTTTTCTATATATGCACATTTTTAGAACAAAAAACTTATTTTAAAGTTTTCAAGAGTTATACAGCGTTGCCACCTTTTACCTTTTTTTGACGGCGTCTAATATGAATTTTGCCATCGGCTTTGACCATATATATATTTCAGCGTACTGCATAGTTTCAAGACTCTTGATCACAGGGTGTTTTTTTTCTCATAAAAACACAGTTGCATTTAATTGAAATATACGATAATGTCGGTTATTTTAAATAATCAGAGTTGTACTGTATACAACGACTTATAATACATACAGGGTTACATTTCAATGAATTCGAAGTAAAATGTAACCGAAAATAAAAAAAATTTAAAAAAATGTAAAAAATTTGGGGAAACAAATTAAAAAATTCTAGAAAAATAGAAAACTAAAATTTAAAACATGTGAGAATAAATTTTGGAAATTAAAATCGCGCGTTTTTTTAAAGAAAAAATAAAGAGCCCAAAAAGCTCATTGGGTAAAAATTTAAAAAAAAAGAAAATTGAGAAAAAATTAAAAAATTTTAAAAATTGAAGGAAAAAAATGGACAATTGAAAAAAATATATATATAAAAATAAAATGGTCGACGTCTGTAAACCCATCACTGGAGAACGGATGGAGCGATTTGGCTGATTTTTCCTTCATTCGATTCCACATTTTCAGGAGATGGTTTGTAAATAAAAAAAAATCTACTCCAGGTGGCGCTAGGGTGGATTTATATCGTAAATTTGAATGCTTGTTCCAATTCAACTGAAATTTAGAACAGAATATTCGTTTGGTCATGAGAAGACATTTACTGTACAAATGGACCCGGTTTGGTGGCGCTGGGGTGGGTTTATAATCAAAATTTGAACGAATGGACCAATTTAACTGAAATTCAAAATGTATGTTTGTTTGATCATGAAAAGCAATTGTATGTATAAGTGGACCCGGTAGATGGCGCTAGGGTGCATTTATATCGAAAATCTTAATGGATGAGCCAATTTTACTAGAATTTTACTAAACACCAGAAACATTTTATGTACAAACCAGGTAGGTGGCGTTTGGGTAGATTTGTAATCAAAATTTGAACAATTTGTTAACGGTTTAACATAGCTATGTTAACATGACAAATGGGAAAATCATTTTAAAAAACCATATATTTTACGATTGAAGCACATAACGAAAACCAACGGTACGCCAAGATATGGTTACTATAAACAACTTTCGTAAAAATAGTAATTTTTAAAAAAACTTTGGAAACTTGTATTTTTTGAATATTTTATATTCGAAAATGATAAACATTTTTGCCCACTGTGCCTAAACAAAGAATTCTAACAAAACCAAACATATGCCTGGACATGGCCACTATAAAGGGCTTTCTGAAAATATAGTTCCCAGATTTCAGAACAACTTCCGAACTTGATTTTTTTGAAAAGTATATAAAGTCAAAATTTAACATTTTTGCCCACTGTGCCTAAACGAATAATTCTAACAAAACCAAACATATGCCAGGACATAGCGACTATAAAGGACTTTAAGAAAATATTGTCTTCAGATTTCAGAACAGCTTCAGAACTTGATTTTTTTGAAAAGTATATAAAGTCAAAATTTAAAATTTTTGCCCACTGTGCCTAGACGAATCATTCTAACAAACCCAAACATATGCCAGGACATGGCCACTACAAAGGGCTTTCTGAAAATATAGTTCCCAGATATCAGAACTGCTTCAGAACTTGATTTTTTTGAAAAGTATGTAGAGTCAAAATTTAACATTTTTGCCCACTGTGCCTAAACGAAGAATTCTAACAAAACCAAACATATGCCTGGACATGGCCACTATAAAGGGCTTTCTGAAAATATAGTTCCCAGATTTCAGAACAACTTCCGAACTTGATTTTTTTGAAAAGTATATAAAGTCAAAATTTAACATTTTTGCCCACTGTTCCTAAACGAAGAATTCTAACAAAACATATGCCAGGACATGGCCACTATAGAAAGCTTTCTGAAAATATAGTTCCCAGATTTCAGAACAGCTTCCGAACTTGGTTTTTTTTAAAAGTATGTAGTGTCAAAATTTAACATTTTTGCCCACTGTGCCTAAACGAAGAATTCTAACAAAACCAAACATATGCCTGGTCATGGCCACTATAAAGGGCTTTCTGAAAATATAGTTCACAGATTTCAGAACAACTTCCGAACTTGATTTTTTTGAAAAGTAAATAAAGTCAAAATTTAACATTTTTGCCCACTGTGCCTAAACGAATAATTCTAACAAAACCAAACATATGCCAGGACATAGCGACTATAAAGGACTTTTAGAAAATATTGTCTTCAGATTTCAGATCAGCTTCAGAATTTGATTTTTTTGAAAAGTATATAAAGTCAAAATTTAAAATTTTTGCCCACTGTGCCTAAACGAATCATTCTAACAAAACCAAAAATATGCCAGGACATGGCCACTACAAAGGGCTTTCTGAAAATATAGTTCCCAGATTTCAGAACTGCTTCCGAACTTGATTTTTTTCAAAAGTATATAAAGTCAAAATTTAACATTTTTGCCCACTGTACCTAAACGAAGAATTCTAACAAAACGAAACATATGCCAGGACATGGCCACTATAAAGGGCTTTCTGAAAATATAGTTCCCAGATTTCAGAACAGCTTCCGAACTTGATTTTTTTGAAAAGTATGTAGAGTCATAATTTAACATTTTTGCCCACTGTGCCTAAACGAAGAATTCTAACAAAACCAAACATTTGCCTGGACATGGCCACTATAAAGGACTTTTAGAAAATATAGTCCTCAGATTTCAGAACAGCTTCAGAACTTGGTTTTTTGCCCACTGCGCCTAAATGGATAATAAGGTACTTCAAGATAAAAAAAACACTAGCAGGAACCATTGTGCGACGCCATCAAAAATCAGGACGTTAACTTCAATAAGAATAAGGTTTTTCTCTTTGTGACGGATGCAGATCCATACATGGTAAAGGCTGCAGAAGCTATAGTGGCATTTTATACCAAGTGACGCATGTGAGATTATACAAAAATACATGTTTTGTTTTGTCCTTAAGTTTTTTTTTGAGTTGAGTTTTCCCGAAACACACGTTAGATATATATTTAAATGTGTGTGTGTATGTTTATATTATAATATTATACTTTAAGGTATATTTACAAATGTTTAGTTTTCGTTATTTTTGTTTTAGTTTTTGTTTTCTATAATTATTGATATATAAAGATGAATTTGTTTTATAAACAATGTTTTTTTTTGTTGTTTTTGTTTTTATATTTAAGAATATTTTGTTAATTTTTATTTGTACTTAGTCTATAAGAAACAAAATCATCCTATCAAGTAGGCAGATTGTGTGTGTGTTTATTATTTGTTTTTGTCGCTTTGTCGTCTTCGTCTTCTACTACTTGGTGTCGTTATAGATATTTCTGTTTGATTTTTATATCCCTATTCGTTGTGGGAGTTAATTTATTTCTGGCCTTAGTAGCCAACACAACCGAGGTAGTGGTATTGTTGTTGTTGATAATGTTGCTGCTGGTGGTGTGTGAGATGCTGCTGGCAATTCCTTGTCATGCCCATTAACCATATTCGATATGGAGCTTTCAAAACGTTTACCTGCATTTTTGCAGTGGAGGGTTTATTTACGGTGCCATTGACAGGTTTACCGGATTCAACAAATTGTTTCACATTAGCCTTTGCTTGCGATTGAACTCATTGGTCTGCTCATCATCCTTTTGTTTCTTGAGACGGTCGTATTCCTTGAGCTTGCGGCTGTATTCATTTTTCCTGGTTATAATATTTTGGAGTATAGACTCTTTGTCGAAGAGATAGCCGTCTTTGGTAACCACAGGATTGCGGCAAGGTTTCAAGAATAGGGAACACCAGCCGAAGGACTACGGAATCTTTGCCCTAACGTTGGGCATTAGTGCCGTACCCTAATTCAGATCCATCTTTTCTCATTTCATTGTAGGTGTAAACAGCTCCAGCTGTACAATTACGGGCGTGGCGCGTCATTGTTTATTAAATGTCTGTAATTTTGTTAAAAATTTTGGATTTTTAACAAAAAAATATATTGACCAAAACATCACTAAAATTTTTCATAATTGTGTGGTACAGCTGTTTGATCTTTCCAGAGTACTGTGTACTATCATTTGGTGAAGGACTCAAATACACTATCAAATCAATTTGGCAAGCATTATGCGCAACTTTTTCAAACAAATGAGAATGTCAAATGGTTGTTTTGTTAACATTCGTTTGCTTGTTTGGTAACAAATTCTTAATCAAAGATTGTGAAATGTATTTTTTTAATAACCGTGAGAAAAAAATAATACTCTATCGAATATTTTCAATCAATTCTGCTTCAGGAAATTGAATTTCTTTTTGTTTTTCACCTATTGACACATCGCGGGCAACAAACATCACAAACAAATAAGCTAAAGGTAAAAGTGCAGAATATAGGGCCGGAGCCCAAAAAAAATTCCACTCCCCTCCAAATACGCCCTAAAGCACGAAAATCAAGGTCAAAGTTGGCGCTAAGGCCCACGCGGCCCAAAAAAGAGGCTCCTTGGGTTCTATGATAACCCCCCATGTTTGGGTACTCAAATGAAAGATACTTTCGAGACGAATGCTACGGTGGTATTTTTAAGTTACTACGGGTCTCCTGGGCCGAATTAGAGCTAGTTAAATTTCCGGGATATAACAAAAAAATGAAAAATTTAAGGAAATAAATTGAAAAATTCTAAAAACAAAGTAATCTAAAAACCGCACGATTTTATAAAATTTTTTTTTTTCAGAAATACCCCGTAAAAAATTAAAAAAATATTGGAAAAAATCATGGAAAATTGGAATAATTTAAGGAAATGAATTGAAAATTCCATAGAAAAATGAACTGTCATCAAAAATGTGTGAAAATTTAAAAAAAAAATGATGAAAACAAATGGAAAATATCAAGAAATATTTAAAAAAAAAATCAAGAAAAAGTCCAAAAAGAAATGTTTGAAAAAAGAAAATTAAAAAATGGATAAAAGTGGAAAAGTTCAAGGAAAATTTGAAAAAAATTAATAAAAGCTACGTTTCGCTTTTTTTTGGATGTATCCCTTTAAATAATTATTTGTTTTTTATATTAGAGTTGTAACGGTTACGATGGTTGCAGTAGCGCCGCAGGTATCGATGATTGTAAATAAGAGTGAAAACTGTTGGGAGCAAAACCGCCGCAGGCAAAAAGTATGTTTAAAAAAATCACCATGAGGGTCATCATAGAACCGAATTGAACCTTTTTTGACACCCTCGGGCCCCATGGGCCTGAGCGCCAACTTTAAACTACCATTCCGATGTTTGGGGACCAAGACGAAGACAATGGCATATTTTTTTTTAATCGGGCTCCCGCCTCTTATTCTGCACTTCAGCCTAGCTAAATTTTACAGTCATAGTCATAAAATACAAAAACAAATTTGAAGAAAATGTGAATAAAGAAATTTGAGAAAATTAAAAAAAAGGATTAAAGTGGAAAAGTTGAAGGAAAATGTTAAAAATATTGGAAAAAGCAATTTTTTGTAATTTTTTTTTGATATATCCCTATAATTTTTTATTGCATTGACGAGTACTATAAAAAGTACGAGCACCTTTAAAATGTGCCAGTATCGGGTAAATGAAGTTGTTTTCTCAGAATTTATCGACACAATCTTTTTTGACAAACTATTGCCAAAATTTTTTATAAAACAAACTGACGCCGTGTAAATAGTCTTAAGCTTTACTGAAACAATTCTGAAAGAAAGAAAAAATAGCTTTTTCTAATATTTTTAAAATTTTTCTTCAACCTTTCAAATTTATTTTTTAACATTTTCTTGATTTTGCTTATTGAAATTTTTATTTGAAATTTCCCCGGAGGGGTTATTTTTAGAATTTTAATTTTTTTCACAATTTTTTCTTTTCAAATATTTCTCTTTGCACTTTTTTTAATTTTATTTTTAATTATTCTTGAAATTGTCCATTTTTTTCCTTCATTTATCTAAATTTTTTCTCAATGTTCTTTTTTAAATTTTTTCCCAATGGTCTTTTTGGGCTCCTTATTTTGTTTAAAAAATTAATTTCCACAAATTTTTCATAATTTTTTCAAATTTTTTATTTTCGGTTACATTTTACCTTGAATTAATTTAAATGTAACCCTGTATGTATTTTAAGTCGTCGTATAAAATACAACTCTGGTTATTTAAAATAACTGGCATTATTGGGTATTCCAATTAAATGCAACTCTGTAGTTATGAGAAAGAACACACATGATATGTTCAAACCTGCGATCGAAAAGGGTTAAAAAGCAAGTACAAAGTACATTTATTGTATCAAAAAGTAACTAATTGTTACCAAAAAGTACAAACTATTGAACTAAAAAAAACAATATATTGTATTAGAAAATACTTCTATTGAACATAAAAAGAAAAATCAAATGTACCTTCGTTGTAGTAAAAACTTCTTTAAATGTACTAATAAATACTTTTATTGTAAAGAATTATTGTAAAGCTTAAGGACTATTAACACGGCGTCAGGTTGTTTAATAAAAATTTTGGCAAAAATTCTTCAAAAAACAGTGTGTCGGTACATTCTGAGAAAACAACTTCATTTACTCGATACTTGCACATTTTTAAGGTGCTCGTACTCTTATCTGTTTTCAAATATTTTATTTTTTTTAATATTTCTTGAATTGCCAATTTTTTTACTTAATTTTTTATAAATTTTTTCCCACTGTTCTTTTTTAATTTTTTCCCATTGAGCTTTTTGGGATCCTTATTTTGTTTATAAAATCGCCCGATTTAAATTTTTGAAATTTTCTCTCACTTTTCTACATTTTATTTGTCCATTTTTTCAAGAATTTTCCAGTTTATTTCCACAATTTTTTCTAAATTTTTCCATAACTTTCACATTTATTTTGATTTTTAATTTTGGTAACATTTTACTTTGAATTCATTTAAATGTAACCCTGTATGTATTTTAAGTCATTGTATACAATACAACTATGGTTATTTAAAATAACTGACATTATTGTGTATTACAATTAAATGCAACTCTGTTGTTATGAGAAAGAACACACATGATATGTTCAAACCTGCGATCGAAAAGGGTTAAAAAGCAGAGGAAGTTGATATGAAAAGATCACTTTTGTTATCCACAAAAAACTATTAGAAATGATTTTTGTACTGAATTTTTCATATGAAGTATGACAGAAACGCTAGACAGTGCTTTGTGGTATGACATCACACATGTCTATCCACATGTGTGCATATGAACAGCCGCTTAAGTGTACTAAATTGAAGTTACGGTAGGCAATATATTTTTAGATTTTTTATCCTATGGGTGGAGTGGGCGCGGCAAAACTTTTTTTATAGCTAGAGATATTAAATTTAACACCCCCATAGTAAACGGCAACAACGGAGGGGGCGTGAGCAAACTGTATTTGAGCACCAAAGAGGTACAATTTTGGCACAAAAATAGTAGTCGGCACTTCAGGTTAAAATTTGCAGACGATATTATTATTCGATTATATTTGATAGTACTTGACACCAAAAAGTACATTATTTGTACCATAAAGTACAGTTTATTGTATCAAAAAGTAAAATTTTTTGTATTAAAAAGTACATTTGTTGTACAAAAAAGTAAAATTTACATTACAAAAATTACAAATTATTGTACAAAAAAAAGTAAATTCATTGTACCAAAAAGTACATTCATTGTCTCAAAAAGTACCTAATTGTTACCAAAAAGTACAAACTATTGTACTAAAAAAATGCAATTTATATTATTTGAATATACTTCTATTGAACATAAAAAGAACAATTAAATGTACCTTCGTTGTAGTAAAAAGTTCTTTAAATGTACTAATAAGTACTTTTATTGTACACAATTAAAGTACTTTTATTATACCAAGAAGTTTTTCGTACTCCTTTGTAGTACTCGCCAATGCAGAATATAAAGCGACAAAAGAGTTTCCAATCTACTTCATAAATAAAAAAAAAATTACCGGAATTTATCAACACAAAAAAAAATTACAAAAATTCGCTTTTTCTAATATTTTTCAAATTTTTCTTCAACTTTCCCACTTTTATCTTTTTTTTTAAAAAGTTTTCAAATTTCATTTTTAACATTCTCTTAAAATAATCTTGAATTTCACTATTTTTTCGTGAAACTTTCCGAAATTTAATTTTCATTACAATTTTCTTTTTACAAATATTTCTTCTATTCTATTTCTTGAAATAACCCACTTTTTTCCTTGGTTTTTTAAATATTTCTCAATTTTCTTTTTTAAATTTTTTCCCAATGATCTTTTTGGGCTCCTTATACTATATATATATTTCAGCGTACTGCATAGTTTCAAGACCCTTGATCACAGGGTGTTTTTTCTCATATAAACACAGTTGCATTTAATTGAAATATACGATAATGTCGGTTATTTTAAATAATCAGAGTTGTAGTGTATAGAACGACTAAAAATACATACAGGGTTACATTTAAATGAATTCGAAGTAAAATGTAACCGAAAATAAAAAAAAATTAAATATTTGGGGAAACAAATTAAAAAATTCTAGAAAAAATAGAAAATTAAATTTTAAAAAATGTGAGAAAAAATTTTAAAAATTAAAATAGCGTGATTTTTTAAAAAATGAATAAGGAGCCCAAAAAGCTCATTGGGAAAAAATTAAAAAAAAGAAAATTGAGAAAAAAATTAAAAAGATTTAAAAAATGAAGGAAAATAATGGACAATACCAAAAAAAATTTATATATAAAAATTAAATGGTCCACGTATGTAAAACTATCACTGGAGAACGGATAGAGCTATTTGGCTGATAAACTTGAATGCATGTTCCAATTCAACTGAAATTTAGAACGGATATTCCTTTGGTCATAAGAAAACATTTTGTGTATAAATGGACCCGGTAGGTGGGGCTGGGGTGGGTTTATAATCAAAATTTGAACGAATGGACCAATTAAACTGAAATTCAAAATGTATGTTTGTCTGATCATGAAAAGCAATTGTATGCATAAGTGGACCCGGTAGATGGCGCTGGGATGCATTTATTTCGAAAATCTTAATGGATGAATGTATGTGGAATTCAGAATGTATGATTGTTTAATCACCAGAAAAATTGTATGTACAAACGGACCCGATAGGTGGCTTCTTCTTCTCCTTAATTAATTCCCTAACCCCAAAAAAAAAATAAAAAAAAATCGGAGCTATGCCCGTAAGTAGATTTGTTCCGAAAATACTTCTATTGAACATAAAAAGAACAATTAAATGTACCTACTTTGTAGTAAAAAGTTCTTTAAATGTACTAATAAGTACTTTTATTGTACACAATTAAAGTACTTTAATTATACTAAGAAATTTTTCGTACTCCTTTGTAGTACTCGCCAATGCAGAATATAACGACAAAATATTTATTTCCGGTCAGCGGAAATATGAAGACGAACATTTATTTTTGCCTTCTGCGCTGTTAATTGCGACATAAGTGTTTCCAATCTACTTCATAAATAAACTTTCATTTTTAGCATTCTCTTCAAATGTTCTTGAATTTCCCTATTTTGTCGTGAAACTTTCCAAAATTTAATTTTCATTACAATTTTCTTTTTACAAATATTTCTTCTATTCTATTTCTTGAAATAACCCACTTTTTTCCTTAATTTATTAAATATTTCTCAATTTTCTTTTTTACATTTTTCCCAATGATTTTTTTGGGCTCCTTATACCATATATGTTATATATTTCAGTGTACTGCATAGTTTCAAGACTCTTGATCACAGGGTGGTATGTCTCATAAGAACACAGTTGCATTTAATTGAAATATACGATAATGTCGGTTATTTTAAATAACCAGAGTTGTAGTGTATACAACGACTTAAAATACATACAGGGTTACATTTAAATGAATTCGAAGTAAAATGTAACCGAAAATAAAAAAAAATTCAAAAAAATGTTAAAAATTTGGGGAAACAAATTAAAAAATTCTAGAAAAAAATAGAAAATTAAATTTTAAAAATGTAAGAAAAATTTTTAAAATTAAAATAGAGCGATTTTTAAAAAAAATGAATAAGGAGCCCAAAAAGCTCATTGGGAAAAAAATTAAAAAAAAGAAAATTGAGAAAAAATTTAAAAAATAAAGGAAAAAAATGGACAATTTCAAAAAAAATATATATATTAAAAAGAAATGGTCCACGTATGTAAACCCATCACTGGAGAACGGATGGAGCGATTTGGCTGATAAATTTGAATGCATGTTCCAATTCAACTGAAATTTAGAACTGATATTCCTTTAGTCATGAGAAAACATTTTATGTACAAATGGACCCGGTAGGTGGCGCTGGGTTAAGTTAATAATCAAAATTTGAACGAACAGACCAATTTAACTAAAATTTAGTTTGTATAGTTGTGTGATCATTAGAACATAGTTTTTGTATAAATGGACCCGCTGTTGAGGTGGCTTGAGCTGAATTATTTCGAAAATTTATATCGATAGTCCAATTTTACCCAAACTTAAAATTTATGAATTTTTTGATATGAGAAAACTTTGGATGTATGTTTGGATCCAGTTGCTGGTGTTTAGCTTATAATATACTTAATTTTTTTAAAGTCATTTAGTCACCATTGATTACATTACATATAAATATTTTTTAACATCAAAATTATTGTAAACTCTATAATAATTATAAAAATAGTATAGTATAGTATATAGTAAAAATAGTATAGTATATAAATATAGTATAATTATAAAAATAGGTATGGGCTATAGATGGTCACCCAGACTGCAAACGGCGCACTTCCTATAGAACTAGAGAGGTTCACAAAGAGGGGCAAACCCGAAAATGGGAAAAACTGTTGCTATTACACAGACCAAACGTTTAATAGGGTTGTTTAGCCAAATGAATGGATTTTTGGGATTTACTACGTACTCCTTGTGTTAAAATCGGCAAACTGTTATCGTTACTCCAACTGAGTGAGAGTGTTATATGTCAGTCAATTGGCCTAACAATTTTGTTTTATAATATAAGCCTAACAATAAGTAAGTTTTCATCATATCATTTTAGTAATTCTTACAATAATATATAATAATCTTTCAAATATGTGAAATACAGAATGTGAAAAAATCATGGAAAAATGTTTGAAATAAATTGAAAAATCCTTGAAAAAATTAACAAATAATATTTAAAAAATGTAAGAGAAAATTTAAAAAATTTAAATCGCGCTATTTTTTTTAAACAAAATAAGGAGCCCAAAAAGCCTAAAAACATTGAGAAAAAATTTAAAAAATGAAAAAAATGGCAATTTCTTGAAATATTTAAAAAAAATTCAAAAAAAGTGCGAAAAGAAATATTTAAAATGAGAAAATTGTAAAAACAATTAAAATTTTATAAATCACCCCCCCGGATAATTTCAAATAAAAATTTCTATACGCAAATTCAAGAAAATTTGAAGAAAATGTTAAAAAAGATATTTGAAAGATTATAAAAAAGGATAAAAGTGGAATGGTTGAAGAAAAATTTTAAAAATATTATAAAGCGATTTTTTGTAAATTTATTTGTTGTTCATATAACCTGTAATTTATTTTGTACTAAATGCAAATTACGGTATGAATGTATGTAGAATGTACTTACTATTTTACTAAAAATACAATTTATTGTATTAAAAAATACTTTTATCGAACATAAAAAGAAAATTTAAATGTACCTTCGTTGTAGTAAAAAGTTCTTTATATGTACTAATAAGTACTAATTTCAGAATAGTGCCAGTAAAGCTTAAGGAATATTTACCCGGCGTCAGTTTGTTTTATAAAAAATTTTGGCAATAATTCATTTCCGATACTGGCACATTTTAAATGTGTTCGTACTACTTTAATTGCAGAACTTGTCAATGCAGAATATAACGACAAATTATCTCCGGTCAGCGGGAATATGAAGACGAACATTTATTTTTTGCCTTTGGCGCAATTAATTGCAACATAAGCGTATCCAATCTACTATACAAAAAAAAAAATGCAGGTTATATTAAAAACATAAAAAATGTACAAAAAATTGCTCTTTCTAATATTTTTAAAATTTTTCTTTAATCATTTCCACTATTACCCTTGTTTTTTAATTTTTCAAATTTCTTTTTTAACATTTTCTTCAAATTTTCTTGAATTTGCGTATTGAAATTTTGATTTGAAATTCTCCGGTGGTCATTCTTCAAATTTAATTTTTTTTTACAATTTTCTCTTTTCAAATATTTCATTTTGCACTTTTTTGTGATTTCTTTTTATAAATTTGTTAAATTTTTTCTAAATTTTTTTGGACCTTTTATGCTCCTTATTTTGTTTAAAAAAAATCGAGCGATTTAATTTTTATTTCACAAATTTTCTACATTTTTCCATGATTTTTTCACATTTGTTTTTTAAATTTTATATTTTCGGTTACATTTTACTTTGAATTCATTTAAATGTAACCCTGTATGTATATTAAGTCGATGTATACAAAACAACTCTGGTTATTTAAAATAACCGACATTATCGCATACTTCCATTAAATGCAACTCTGTTCTTATGAGAAAAAACACACAGGACATGTTGCACCCTGTGATCAAAAAAGGTTTATAAGCAAAGCAAGTTGATATGAAAAGATCACTCAGCTTCCAGTATTCAGAAATTTTTGAAGCGAAAGAATGGTGCGGTAGTTTATAGCGGCCATTGTTATCAACGAATTGTTATTGTTATGCACAAAAACTATTACAAATGACTTATGTACTTATTTCAGTACAATTGAAAAATTAACTACAAATTGATAATACAAGCACATCAATGTCACAAAGCAAACTGAAATTTTATATGAAGTATGGCATCACACATGTCTAACCACATGTGTGCATGTGTAACAACCGCTTAAATGTACTAAATAGAGATTACGGTTTAGATTTTTTTATCCTATGGGTGAAGTGGGCGCGGCAAAACTTTTTTTTCAGCTACAAAGATTAATTTTTACTCCCCCATAGCAACAACAAACAAACAAACAAACTGTATTTTAGCACCAGAGAGGTACAGTTTTGGTACAAAGATAGTATTTGGCACTTCAGGTTAAAATTTGCCGACGATATTATTATTCGATAATATTTAATAATGCTTGATACTAAAAGTATTTGGTATTATTGTACCAAAAAGTACAATTTATTGTACCAAGCAGTACAATTTATTGTATCAAAAATTACTTTAATTGTACAAAAAAGTAAAATTTATTGTACAAAAAAGTTCAAATTATTGTACAAAAAAAAAGTAAATTCATTGTACCAAAAAGTACATTTATTGTATCAAAAAGTAACTAATTGTTACCAAAAAGTACAAACTATTGTACTAAAATATACAATTTATTGTATTTGAAGATACTTCTTTTGAACATAAAAAGAACAATTAAATGTACCTTCGTTGTAGTAAAAAGTTCTCTAAATGTACTAATAAGTACTTTTATTGTACACAATTAATTTACTTTTAATATACCAAGAAGTTTTTTGTCAGCATTTTGACAACAAATTTTTGGCAATAATTCGTCAAAAAACAGTGTGTCGGTACATTCTGAGAAAACATTTACTCGATACTGGCACATTTTAAAGGTACTTCTTAATAGTACTCGTCAATGCAGAATATAACGACTAAATATTTATTTCCGGTCAGCGGGAATATGAAGACGAACATGTATTTTTTGCCTTCGGCGCTATTAATTGCAACATAAGCGTTTCCAATCTACTTTACAAAAAAAAAAAAAAAAAAAGTTCCGGGATATATCAACAAAAAAAACAGATAAAAAAAATCGATTTTTCTAAAATTTTTCTTCAACTTCTCCAATTTCACCCTTTTCTTAAATTTTTCAAATTTATATTTTAACATTTTCTTGAATTTGCCTATTGAAATTTTCCAAGGCGTCATGATTTTTAAAATATTAATTTTTTTTAAAATTTTCTCTTCTCAAATATTTCTTTTTGCTCTTTTTTTTGATTTTTTTTAAACATTTCCTTCATTTTTAAATTTTTTCTCAATGTTTCTTTTTTAATTTTTTTCCAACGAGCTTTTTGGGCTCCTTATTCCATTGGAAAATATCGCGCGATATTAACTTTTCAAATTTTCTCTCACATTTTTTAAATTTTATTTTTCTATTTTTTCTAGAATTTTTCAAAATTTTTCTGTGATTTTTCACATTTGTTTTTAAATTGTTTATTTTCGGTTACATTTTACTTTGAATTCATTTAAATGTAACCCTGTGTGTATTTAAAGTCGTTGCATACAACAACTCTGATTATTTAAAATAACCGACATTATCGTTTATTATAATTAAACGCAACTCTGTTGTTATATAACTTTATGGACTGATACTTCGAGGACTTTGCATAACAAAGCCAGCCGAAGGGAACTGTAAACGCGTTCAAAATAAGCTCTTAATCTGGCAACTCCAATTCTAATATACGCAGCGATTAGTTTGAGGACCGGTCCTCAAATTATGCTGTGGGTATATAATTGTCCCAAACTATGCGCTGTATATATAATTGTACGTAGGGCATTACCTATCGATATTTTTGATAAAGAATCCTTTTGCAAGGATTAAAAACACTTTAATTTATTAAATTTTATGAAAAAAATAAGGAATTTTTGCGGTCCCCAAACTATGCCTTGTGAATATATATATATATATATATGTAAGTTTTCAGTCTCTATATATAATATATATATATATATATATATATATAGAGACTGAAAACTTACATATGCATTGTTCCTGCTAATAGTTATTCGTTTTGTTTTTAGTTTTAGAATATTAATTTTATTTTGTTTTCCTTTTTTAATTGTTTTAAATAAAATGTGATTTATTAAATTTATAAAATATTATTCTAATATTTTGTGCAACCGATAAATACTGCTGCGTGGCCAAGGATACTACATCACTTTCACTGTTTTGTATGGTAATGTTATCAACATTTTCATCATAGTTCACATCAGCATTGCATTTGAAATGAATGCAACGCACAGCAAACATTTATTATTTTTGCATCCTTTTTTGGAGCATAGTGCAGCTCCAAGAATACACCTCCATCTATTTTTCAAAACGCCATTGGTGCGTTCAACTACATTGCGACATTTTGAATGGATTTCATTGAACTTAATTTCAACTGAATCATCCTGTGGT
Organism: Muscina levida; assembly: GCA_964034835.1. NCBI lineage: Eukaryota > Metazoa > Arthropoda > Insecta > Diptera > Muscidae > Muscina > Muscina levida. The sequence goes on from OZ035883.1 coordinate 82,098,295, forward strand.
CATCTGTGAGGGGTCAAAAGCCACGGTTCTAGGGCATATCCTGAGTCTCCTAATAAAAAATCCATTATTAATTTGTGAATACTTTCTGTTGTAATTTAAAACCTTACCAAGGAGCCAATAATTGCTGCCGCCTCTCCGATAATCTTCCTCAAGGTGAGCTCGCAACTCGCTGGTACTCCAAACGAATGAGTCATGACATGCACCGGGATGTGATGCGTCCGCGTACTGAATCCTCAGCTCATGATCACAGACCTGTGAATGTATTTTTGGTTAAAAATCAATTGTTCATTCTGTTAAATATCTTGGAAGTAAAATATCAGCGAAACTACTTACCAGCATAACATTCAAACTATAGTAGCCCTTCCTGTTATAATATGCGTGCTTATTGGAAGAGGGAGCAATAATGCGGACATGTGTTCCGTCAACGCATCCTATAATGCCATGCTTTAGATACAGAGCTAAAGCAATTTTGAGTTTTTCCTCTTACGTTTTGCAGAATGTTATCCACCTCGGGCATAGATGTTCCTCAAATATATTAATTACTTCCGTGAGAATTTTGCTTAAACTACACTGGGCCACAGACACGTCGCAATCTTTTCCAATGCTCGTTTGGTATCCGCCTTCTGCAAAAAAGCGTAAAGCCGCACTAAACTTTACGAGGGGAGACACTGCAAACGACTTCGGCATTTGGTTGAGTGTTGGAAGTTAACAAGTCCAACAGATATTTAAATGCCGGTTTGTTAACCCTGTAATATTTTTCAAACCTATGAAAAGAAATATAAATATTCTCATTAATAAAAAAATAATAATTTATTGATATATGTACTTACAAGGATTGTGGCAACTCAAGTGGGTTGATAGCATCACGCAACTTTCTCCTTTCTATCCTATGCACATTCTTCTCCAGCTGCTGCACTTCAGCATTTTCTGCATTTTCTACCATCACAAACGCGACACTAAACATTTTTATATTGTTTTTTATGTGTTTTTGTTATTTATAACCACTTTATTCACTTTTTACGCATAAAATTAATTTGCAAATTGTTAGCCAAACAAAACAGCTGGCGCAGAACAGCTGACTTCGAAAAACCGAAATTCTCTCTCCCTTTTATTGTTCTCCCCGTAGGTTTAGAATAGGAGGATTTTATTCCCGGGAATTATCTCCCGGGGAGTATTCAGAATTTGACTGTAAAGAAAATATTAAAAATGCCGAGACCAAAAAACAACATTTTGTTGGAGAAAAATGAAGCCAATGAAATAGTGTGCAACAATGGAACCTGTAATTTTAAAAAATTAAACTCACACACCGGATCACTATATCTTATAGTCACCATACAAAATATTTTATAGATTTTTTAAAAAATAATCTTTTTTTTAGGTATTGAGCTGAAATTTAATTTGAACACAGAAATTCTAATTTGGATTGGTTTGCGCTATCATAACATATTTATTATAAATTGTTTTTATATTTTTCATACTATTAATTCTTTTTCTAATACAATTTCGTCTAGACCAAGGTTATCCTGCTCATCAGTTTCTTCGTCCGAAGAGTCCTGTCCTGAGTCCTCAACATTATTAATTATTTCCGCAGCAGTATGTATTTGGGGTGATTGTAGTAATTCTATAACTTCCGTTGGTAATTTTTTTTTTATTGTTTTATTTTTGTCGTTCTTTTAGGCAAAAAGTTGATAAAAGGGGATCCGAACTATCCATGGCTCTATTAAATACATCTGTAATGTTGTCTAATCGACTGCATTTTCTCGCATGTGATCTTCTGTCACTTTTATAAACTTTGTTCCGAGACTCCGAAGCATGCTCATCAAGGCAACCTACAGGAACTATTGAAGTTTTTATTATTTGTTGTCCATGCACCAACACCTTATGTACAGTTGGAGGCATAGGATACCAATAATAATAATAATTTTAATTCACAAGTGTTAAATTCATTTATTCAAAGATGGCTTTTTACAAAAACAATAAATTTCCCAAGCTTAATAAACGAAAACGAATGAAAATGGAAACATTTGACAGGACTTTAACGAAAGAAATATGACATTAAGGAAACAATTCATTATTAAAGGAGGGACAATACCAAAGCTTGGGAAATTGGAATTACAAATCATAACGGCAAAACATTCCGGCCCCATTGAAGGGCATCAGGGCTTCAATTAACCAGCACTAGAGCCAATTTATGTATTGGCCGTTTATAGACGCCCGTTGGAGTCTTCACTTCTGCTACTCTCACTCGTCCGTCGCCGCCTCGAATTACGGCAACTACTCGGCCTGTCATCCACTGCGGACGTAGTCGTTGGCCCAGGACTTCCAAAACTTCTGCCAGAGCCCGCATAAAAATTGCCATCTCCTCAAGTACGTCATCTTGGCCGCTTCTTCGGGAGGCGATTCTTGCGGCAGCGCTCGTAGGCCCTCTCCGATCAACAGATGTGCAGGTGTCAGGGCTTCGCCATCGTTCGGGTCGCTGCTGAGAGGAGCTATGGGCCGCGAATTCAGAACCGTCTCTACTTCGACCAACACTGTCGCTATCTCCTCTGCCGTTAGCAGCATGTTGCCGACAGTTCGCACCAGCAGCCCTTTGGCAGACTTGACGGCGGCCTCCCATAGGCCTCCGAAGTGGGGTGCCCTGGGTGGTATGAAGCCAAAGTCCATCCCTTTGCCGGCAGCAAGCGAAACCACCCGATCCTTCTGCCCTTGGATCGCATCTGCCAGCTCCTTTAGCTCTATGCTGGCGCCTACAAAATTTGTTGCGTTGTCGCTGAATATTTTGGTGGGGTACCCTCTCCGGCCAACGAACCTTTTGAGACAAAGAATGAAAGCGTTTGACTCGGGATTTTGCCGTTAATAATCGGCAGTAAGTTTTTTCGCAAACTCTGCTCCTTATATAGATGCAACATCCATATGCTCTAATGGAGGCATCTGAAAAACCATGTATTTGACAAGTTGATGTAGAAATCGTCATAACATGTCTGGAAATCTCTATTAAATTTATGCTAGCCATATTTCATTTTATATCTTCCCATGTAGTGTTGAGAAGTAATGGGATTGACTCATGCCAATCTAATTTTTGAAGCCAAAGTTCTTGCAATAAGACTTAGGCTCTGATAACCAATGGGCTTAGAAGCCCTAAAGGATCGAAAAGTCTGGCTGATGCAGAGAGTATATTTCGTTTAGTAGCCCTTAGACTCTGAAACGAATCATCCAATTGATACTTAAATGTATCATTACAAGGGAACCAATATGTTCCTAGGGACTTTGTGGAATCATCACTCATTCAGTGAGGTTAAAACCAGCTGATGTTAATATTTCCGTAACTTCGGAGCGAATTTTGTTCAATTGTGCTGTTGTGTCTGCTCCAGTTAGCAGATCATCGACATAAAAATCTTTGCGGATGACTTCTGCTCCAGTTGGAAAAATATGCTTGTACAATTCACTTAAATATAATAAGCATCGAATTGCCAAAAATGGAGCCGAAGAGGTTCCGTATGTCACTGCCCAATGTGCACAAATGCGGACGCGGATCCGAAACTGATCAGTATCGGATCCGACAAAACGGAATCCGTGGAATCGGATCCGGAATCAGACAAAACGGAATCCGCGCAAACTGATCAGTTTCGGATCCTCGTCCGCATTTGTGCACATTGGGCAGTGAAAAATCTTGGTTATGTTAGTAAGCACATGCTGCTGCAGCTCGCCTTCAATCCGCATAGAACTATTTGCCATAATATTAATGTTATTGTCATTAGTAAACAACCTACGCGCTTCTATAGGGTAACCAGAAACGACATATTTACCTGAAATTTTTTTAATTGTGTCAATTTTGAAGACTTTTTCATTTTATATATAAAAATTATTGGGATGCTTCAAGGAAAAATAGTATATTTTGTTTCTATAAATAGATATGAGCCGTCCTTGAAGTCACCGACATTGTAGTCATTTGTTTTATTTTTCGAATTTATATTAATGTCGTTTAAACTTGCTTCCACCATTCTTTTATAAATTTCGTTGCAAAAAAAATCGTTTTTGTGTCAATTTACGTTTAATTTGTTGCAAAAAGTTTTCGAACTTAAATGCCGCAAACTTTTTTAGAGGACCTATATTCCTCACATCTGCAGCTAAATGTGTCAAACAATGCATATTATACGTTAAAAATGTCTCGTTGTCTAATAAATGAACTTTTTCGACAAAATCATGTAATAATCGTTCTGCTTCGTTAATATTTTCAATTTTGTCAGACAGCAGAATTTGAATTGCAGAACTTAATGTTATAAAGTGATCATAGTGCTCAGTTTGTAAAATATTTTTTAATACAACTGGCCCTACATACAAGAGATACATTTTAAGCTCTGTGGCCTTCCACCTATCTATTTCACTAACTGATCTTGGTTTCCTGGAGAATTCGCGTGGCACATCATTTCTTATATCACATAGCCGTAAGTTTTAAAGATTTTATTTTTAAAGAACTTATGGAATATGGTTGTCTTCGATCTTTACACCAAGCTCTTATCATAGTTTTCATCACACCCAAACAAACTACGTGCATGAAGTCCAATGGGAAGTTATTAACCATGTCAATTTTTAGTAATTCCATAACACCCTGTTCCATCTTTGTATGGTGATCTGGATACTTTCTGGTTCGATATCCTTCATCCGTTCGCATTTCATTTTCACTTAGTCTGAATATTATTTTGTGTTGAAGCCACACACCGCGTTGTGTACATTTGTGGCAACTGTTGAATCCGGAATGACTTTTTATTCCCAGCACCATCGATCTTGCTGGCGCATCGCATACAAAACAACCAATTTTAATAAGAAAATATCAACCACAGTACACAAAACCATCTTCTTGCAATTGCTTAAGTTCTTCAACAAACGTTTTCAGGAATCTATTGAAAAATGTTTATTAAGTCTTTGAAATTTTCATTATTTGTTATCAGAGTACGTATTGGTTCCCTCTTTTCGGCTCTCGACTCGCCAGCGAAGTCTGTATCATTTAAGCTACGAGCGAGTTGACAACCAAAGCTCCGCTCTGCTGAAAAATTATTTAATCATGAACATGGCTTTGGCTTTAAACTCGGTCGTAGCTCGGGAGTTTAGATAAAATATAATTGGCAAGCAAAACAGTTTCAAGTGAGGAGCTGGATAATTTTAATTGATATTCGCTCTCGGCTTCAAACTAACAATTAATTTGTTAGGAAAAAGTGCCTCGGAAGCAAGCCAGTGCGAACTCTGTTTGTAATACAATAATTACTCTGAAGTATTTTTCGGCTTAGTGTATCCCTCGTACACACCCACAAGCAAAACCGCATCTGTATTTGTGACATTCATCAAAATGGGCCATACCTGTGCACCAGAACTTTTAGAAACCGGTAAGCAATCTACATTGAAATTCAGCTCCAAAATATCCTCTGAGAAAGTGAATCGTCGCAATAAATCAGTAAGGCTGTCTTTTATGCCATAGTGATTATAACTTCCGCCTTCCACAGTTATTAATGAAACGTTTCTTGGAGTTCGTTTAAGTGTCCGGTCATCACTTGGCAAGTCAGGTACGACAGGTTTCAATATGCCTAACAATTTATTAACTGACCTAAATGGTGTATTTTCCTCAATTGTCCATGCACCAATTTGCTCATGCATAGTTGTCTCATTATTTTCCGATTCAGGCACATCAACTACCAACATGTTTGAGTTATTCACCTCTTCAAGTACACACACTCGATTATATGTGCTTGTAGATGCATTTTCCAATAAGATTCTTCAGCATCATTCTCCACGATGCTTCTATTGAAATTGTCTAATAAGACTGTTACATTATTCCCATCCGAATTTTTGTCATTGCCTATGGAGATAAAATTTGATACACATATGGTACTCGGCAACACGAATTTGAATATGCAGACGAAATTTTAGTTTTGGACCCTGTAGGCATATTTTTACAGCAATCATATATACAATATGATACAGACATACAATATTATATGATATGACATCACAAATATGAACACTACAATAACAAATATGCGGAGGATAATTTATTTTAGACCATGAGAGATGCAATACAGTAAATAGATAATACTATGCGCAACAATTACAAATATTCAATCAGTGAGCGGAGGGGTCATGATTAAATCGAATCTTAGCTCTAGAAAATAGAATTTGGTACACAGATAGTATTCGGCATTACAAATACAAAATTGCTGACGACAATTTTATTATTTTTATCCAAGAGACATGAAATTTGTTAGATAAACCATTTGACACAATAAAACGCTGTTGATTGCACTGGTTTGGAAGTTACTAGGGGTAACGAATTGTTCACCGTGGGCATGAATGAATGAAATGAGCTTTATTCATTCAAATCGGCCAACAACTTTTGATATTATTCACAATTTACTGAGCAAACCGAATTGATAACCAGTACATAAATTTCAGCCAGGTAAACTGACTGATAAATACCATCACCAAATATAAGATATTGTTTAAGTCATAAGTTATTACAATTAATAGATTTGTAATTAAAATAAAATTTACTTATGTATTATTTTTTGTCTGCTTGTGGCGCAAAAACAGAAAAATTTGACTTATTTGTACAGGAGGTACGACTTTGCACAACATGTCGTGATTTTTTCCGTAAATCAACCTTCAGAGTACACACAAAAATCATATGTAGGTTAAAGGGGAATAGCGTTTATTTATATGGGAGGTACCAAAGGGAGTGTGTCAAATAGTTAGGGTTGCTGAGGTTTTGCCTCCTATTACATGGTAAATTATTTGACCAAATTTCGTTTTCCCCAAGTGCCGGTACAGAAGTTATGGGAGATATATTAATTTTCCAACCAAGGTGAAAAATATTAATACTGGAAAATTTTTATACGGATCCATTAAGGTTTACTCGAGTTAACCGAGTTATTGAATTTGCTCTTAAGATACTTGGGGTCTAACTCGTCTCCTTTACTGCGTTATACTTTTTTTCGTATCAAATGATATGTACCCTCATCCCTAAGGGTGATGGTATAAAAATCGAGACTTCCCACTTTATAAATCGAGTAAAACATTAATACACCCACACGATCGTGCTCAAGTTCCGTATTTAGTACAATTTTAGCAGGGTAAAATTTGGAGAACAAATTGGAAGTCTGGCCAAGCCCCTTCTGGTACCTCCCATACAAAATAACCTTGTTTAGAGAATTAATATTTATCCCATAACGTCTAAACCGGCACCTGAAGGATAATCAAATTTGGTCAGTTAATTTATTTTGTAATAGAAGATATGCCCCTTTTACATATACATATATCATTTTTATATGTGCACTAAATTCAGACAAATTTTGCCAAGGTAAGAGTTCATTGAACTTTGTTTTACGAAAAAAATCAGACACGTTGTGCTGCCCCATACAAATGTACCTCCTACACAAATAAGTCAATTTTTTACGGGTTTGATCCACCAGCAGACAAAAAATAACACATAAGTAATTTTATTTTTTTTTATAACTAACTAGTGGGCCCGGCAATGCTTCGCTATTGCATAATAACTTGTAATATATTTCACATTTAGGTCTACAAAGTACTTTGAAAACGGTACTTAAGCTCGTTAATAACACAAGGGAACAAGGTATTTGTTGTTAAAGAACTGAATATTGTTTTAAAGGTAATTTGGGACGCTGAATCTAAATCTGTACTTGGTTTTTTCGTATCAGCTCGACTTTTCGCGATATACCGTTATTTCCAAAACTAAGGTACTTCCACTACAAATATTTAAATAACTTGAAAACGGTTCACCATATTCAATTTAAAAAAAAAACTTAAACTCGTCAACAAAATTATCTTTAAACCGTGCCTACATTGTTTTTAATTTTCCTAGTAGTTTCAGAGATATCGTTGTAGGTGTAAAAAAAAACAACAATTTTACAAAAAAAAAATTTGTTTGTCTTAAAACATTTAGTTTAAAATAGTTTGAATCAAATGAGCTATATTTCATTGAAATCTGTGCACAACTTTTGATTTTGTCAACAATTTACTGAGATAACTAAATTTACAAAAATCGCGATTTCCATATAGAAATAACAATTATTAATATGTTTGTAAAAGTGTAACTCGAGCAAACCTTAACGGATCGTTATGAAAATTTATCAGTATTAATATTTTTTGAAACGAACTTACGGGATTGTAAATGGGAGGAATAGCCCCACCCCTTCTGGTACCTCCCATACAAAATTACCTATTATTGGATAATTAATATATCTTCGATAGCTGCTAAACAGACTACCGGAGGATATTTAAATTTGGTCAGTTTATTTACCTTGCAAAACTAGACAAACCCTAAAAAAACCGAAACCGTAGCCATACCCCTTCTCGTACCTCCCAAACAAATGACCGATCTCACCCCAATAGTCTTACATACATATCTTTTTTGTAAGTACACTGAATTCAGTCAAACTATGCGTAAGTTTTACGGTTATGAAAATATGAATCAGGAATGAATTTGCACTATATCGGATCACCCCTTCTGGTACCTCCCATACAAAATGACCTATTTTTGGAAAATTAATATTTCTCCCTTAACTTCCAAATTGAAACCTGCCGATTAATTAAATTTGGTCAGTTAATTAATATTGTACTAGGAGGCAAAACTATAAATTAAACTATAAATAAATTTGCAAATTTGTCATAATTTTCAAAAATACAAAATTTAAATTTTTTTTTTGGGTAGAAACAAAAAAATTCGAAAAATCTGTTATCACCGAACATAGCATAACTCATTCAATTTTCAATCAATTATTACGTACATACATGTTTTAGAAAGCTACTTTAATATGATATTCAATAAAGCTAATAAAAAGAACAATTTGCCCCCAACCGATTAACTTTCAGCGTGAAGAAAATTAAAATGTGTAATTTTTTTGTAATCTTTTTTTTTTTTTGAATAAAAGAGCCTTTACTCAGTCATTTTTTTTTGTAATATTAAAAAATTTGATTTTTTTCAAAGGTAACAACGATATCTTTACAAAAAAAAAAATTTTAAAATCCGGCTTATGAAAAAAAAATTATGATTTTTTGAACTTTAATTTTTTGGAAAAAAGTCGAAAATACGATTAGTACCTGTAACTTAAAAATTCGAGCTGATGGAGAAAAATGGAGATTAGATTTGAAATCAGCGACCCCAAATTAGTAAAAAACAGCTATCGAATTCCAAACAACACTCAAAAAGTTCAATTTTGTTCCCTTGTGTAATATGTTGAGTTTATTAACTTATGTAACTAATTTCAAGTGACTCCTTAACATGTAAGTTAACCAATTAAGGTTTATTGTTTCAAATTCTCAATATCATAGGCTCTATGACGATAGTAAAAAGTTCATCATCAAAGTCATCTCTTTCACACATCGGAAACAGACAATCCGTTAAAGATCAAAATTAAATTTTTAATTTTATCTGTAGTGGCGTCTGATTACTAACTATCTCTTTGGGCGTAAAAACACTTTTGTCATGCCCTCTTCGCCTACTGAACGCCACTAAAAATTTCGTTTGAAGCATCGTGCCTTTAGCCATAAAAACCTCTTTTGCCATGTCTTCTTCTCTCACTTATCAAGAATATTCCCGAATACTATATTTGTATTGGACTCGTATTACCATTTTTTGAGATAATTCGGTCACCAATGTTTGGCTTAACAAAGTGATGGTCTCTCGCGCTGTACGACATGTTACGCCGTTGTGTTGGAACCATTTTTCCTTCAAATAATTGATAATTGAACAATTGATCGTCCACTGGCTCTAGTTCTTGAGTGTAGGCCAAGCAAGATCTTTAATCAGCATTTGCAGAGACCGAGTTGCTGAGAACGGCGTCCGTTCGAAAAATTCAAGACCTGTCACACTTACGTCTACAGCGTCGATGGCTTCTAGTAGCTGCTTAGATGGCTGCGTATATGCACCGTAAACTTCACAAAGGGCTCCATAAGTTTGGCGAACAGAACGCGCATTTTGAAAACAAATTTGCAAGATTTGTAAACGTTGTTCTTGTGTAGTCTTTACATGGTGATTTTCCAAAGTATACTGAAACGAAGTTTATTACACTTCATTAGTATGACAGATAGACCCAGTGTGTCATGCGGATCAGTATCGGATCCGATACTGATCCGATTCTACGGACATTTTATCCGAATTTGGATTCCGGATCGGATCCGGTCCGGATCCGATTTCGTTTGAAATTCCTTTTTTAAATCGGATCCGTTTTTATACCATCACCCCTTGGGATGAGGGTATATATCATTTGATACGAAAACTAGTAAGAAAGTTTCAGTCGGGCGACCCGACTTACATGTACCATCACCCTCAGTAAAATAAAAAAAATTGCTATTATATTGATATTATTACTCGATTTCTAAAGTGGGTGGAGTGGTAAATTTGTATGGGAGGTACTAGAAGGGGCGTGTCTAGACTTCTAGGTTTATCCTCCAAAACTTTATCCTGTTATATCTTTATTAAATACAGAGTTTGGGCACGATAGCGTTGGATGTATTGATATTATTACTCCATCTCTGAAGTGGGCGGAAAGGTACATATGTATGGGAGGTCCCATAGGGGCGCCGCTAGAATTCCAATTTTTTCTCCAAAATTTTATTCTGTTATAACTTAATAAAATATAGGTCACGATCGCGGTAGTTCTAGTAATAATATTAATCGATTTCTACCGGTACCGGATGGGGCGTGGGTAGACTTCAGTTTTTTCCTCAAAAACTGTATCCTGCTATAGCTTTACTAAATTAAGAATTAGGGTACGAGCGCGATGGATTTATTGATATTATTACTCCATATCAAAAGTGGGCGGAAAGGTGAATTTGTATGGGAGGTACCAGAAGGGGCGTGGCTAGACTTCCAATTTTTTTCCAAAACTTTATCCTGTAATAGCTTTACTAAGTACAGAATTTGGGTACGATCCCGTTGGGTATATTGATATTATAACTCGATTTCTAAAGTGGGCGGAATGATGTATTTGTATGGGAGGTACCAGAAGGGGCAGAGCCATGTAGCCCATTTGCAATACCGTAAGTAGTTTTGGGGAAATATTTACTCGTGCAAAATTTCAGGATATTTGGTTGCGTCTTTCGAAAGTTATCGTGCGAACCAGCCGGACAGCCACCAGACAGACAGACAGACGGACATGGCTCAAATGACTTAAAGTCATGAATCGAATTTGGTTCTAAGAAACCTAGGGTCTGAAGTGACTCCTTCTATGTGTTACACTTTTGGGTCGTATCAAATGATATATACCCTCATCCCTAAGGGTGATGGTATAAAAAGTGTAACGCATTAAAGGAGATGAGTTAGACTCCAAGTATCTTAAGACCAAATTCGTTTCAGGTTTTTTTAAGACGATTGAGCTATGTCCGTCTGCCTGGCTGGCTGGCTGGTCAGCAGGAAAACTTGAGTAAACCTCAACGGATCACTATGAAAATTTACCAGTGTTAATATTTTTCAAAACGAACTTATGGGATTGAAAATGGGCAGAATAGTCCGACCCCTTCTGGTACCTCCCATACAAAATTACCTATTTTTGGATAATTTATATTTCTTTCATAACTTCCCAACGGACGATCGTAGGATATTTAAATTTGGTCAGTTTATTTATCTTGCAAAAGTAGACAAAAACTACGAAAACCGAAACCTTTGCCATACCCCTTTGGTACCTCCCATACAAATGACCTAATTGACCCTCATAGTTTTACATACATATCTTTTTTGTAACTAAACTGAATTCACTCAAATTATGCATATGATGTTTGCATAAGAAAACTGGACTCAGCAATGAATATGAACTATATCGGTTCACGCCAGAAGGCTCCATACAAAATGACCTATTTTTGCAAATTTAATATTTTTCTCATAACTTCCAAACGGACACTTGGAGGATAATGACATATGGTCGGTTAATTTATCTTGCGATAGGAAGCAAAACCTCAGAAAACCTTACTATTTGACGCACCCCTTCTGGTACCTCCCATACAAATTCCCGAATTCACCCTCATAGTCCTTTATACATATCTTTTTTTGTAAGTACAATGAATTCAGTCAAATTTGGCGTAACTTGTACAGTAATGAAAATTTGAATCAGGAATGAACCTTCTATAAGTCTAAAATCAATTCCTAGTTCGCGCTGAGAAGCATGAAGATTTCAGGCAGAGATATTTTTTTAGTAATGAGTAACTATCGAAAACTTCAGACCTATGGACCGGCTCTAATTTGTACCTACCATTCCCATGTTTGGAGACCAAGACGAAGAGAATGGTATACTTTTGACATTGTCTGGAGTCCCGCCCAATATTCTGAAAAATGATTTTTTAAAACTTAATTTCTGTACGCCAACTCTCAGTGGCCATTACTTTTTAACCAATACATAGATTTGCTTCTGTAAAAAATCATTTAGTTTATTGGGAAGTCAGTTTTACGCGGAAGGTCTCAAAAAATACATATCCGAATTTTTTGATTTGTGTTCATTTAAAAACAAAAAAAAAATCTTTATCTGAAATCATCATGCTTCCCAGCGCGAGCTAGGAATTGATTGTAGACACAAAATTTATTGGTAAAATTTTTTAACAATTCAACGTAGATTCCGGTTTGGTTACGATTTTTGCGAATAAAAAAAGTTGGCCCACCTTACTGTTCATATCTCTTAGGCGAACAGCAGTATACTGTGGAATTTTGACAGTTTTAACCGTTTGTTTAAAAAGGGTGTGGAACAGCCCATTTCCACCCTTACTGTAATTCATACAGCAACAACAACATATGTAACAAATCTCATCTTCATACCTCTGATAGTTCATGAGTTATAGCCCTTTTAATTTTCAAGTTGAATGGGCGGTGCCACGCCACTTTATCCAATCACAACCAAATATAGCCACCGACTATCAACAAGTCAACAGTACCACTTGGTAAATTTTTCGTACAATCGATCTATTAGAAAAGCCGTTAGAGCGATTTTTGAAAAGAGGGTGTGGCACCGCCCACTTCCTCCCTGGATGTAATTAATAATGCTCCAACAACATATATACCAAATCTCATCTTCATACCTCTGATAGTTCATGAAATATAGCCTTTTTAATTTTCAAGTTGTATGGGCGGTGCCACGCCCCTTTATCCAATTACAACCAAATGTAGTCAGGAACTATCTACAGGTCAACAGTACCTCATGGTAAAATTTTTGTATCAATCGGTCTATTAGAAAAGCCGTTAGAGCGATAGAGCTTGGCGACGCCCACTTTTTGAAAAAATAAAACCTTTTAAACCTCACGGAGCCGGAGACCTTTCCAACGAATGCAAAACCGTGGAAATCGGTTCGTGCGTTCTGAAGTTATAGCGTCAGGAAGGAAAACCCGACTTATTTTTATATAATAGATTTATTTCCATAACTTATATTTATGTGCATATAGGTCTAAAAGATCGTCTGTTTTGAATAAATTGCAATCATTGAATTATTGATTTCATGAGCCATAAAAAATTCGGATTAGACTTCATTGTAAATAAATAATTTCGAAACTCTTGCAGCTGACGACGCTCCCTTGAATTTGGCAAAAGAGTTGCAAGCCATCAGAAAAGAGATGACGTATATGCGTAATGCTATCGGTCGTTTGACCGAAGAGGTATTTTCATTGCGCCAACAATTGAAGCCAAGTAAATCCCCTGAAGAATCGGCGGTGCCCCCACCAAATATTTTAACTGAGCCCCTTGCTACCGAGGAAGAAGATATTAAAGACGACCAAAGATTCCAGGCAATGGTAAGTGCACAATAATTTTCCATTGTTTATGTCATACACAAACATAGGGTGAACATTATACATTTCTTTCTCTAGATAACTTTCTTCATGACACTAGCGGCAAAATCTCTACAGACATATGTCAGGAATGCACTGCATATGGTCTTCCATGACCAACTGGCCCAAAAGTTAACATGGATGGGCACAAAGGAAAAAAGCGGCAAAAAATTTGATAATTGTTGCGGCCATTCGCGGTGGGTAATAAGTATTTCCAAATATTAGCAAATGTAAGTCAATCATATTTTTATTACATTTAGGTGCTTTCCAGAGGAAATACCCTGACCACCCGATATCGGTAGTGGAGGATATCGGGAAAAAGTACTTCCATTATGCTCACGACCGTCTAGTAAGAAAGCACAAGGGAAATTAATTTTCTTCAATTGTTGAAGCGGACATTCCGTAAATAAATGAATAAATAAATAAATGTCATTATATATGCTTTATATTTTATCCAATGTGTGTATGTAGTATATTGTTTTTATTTTTTGTAAATCATAGTTTATCTGTAACTGCGATCTCTTATTTCTGTTTTTGATGTGTAATCTCAAGTTTAAATGTAACATAAGATGTTAAAATTTAAATGGATTATAATTTTATGAATTCATCTAGTAAAATAAATAAATAAGTCAAAAAATAAGATAAATAAAAATATTAATAATAATTACTTACAATACAAATTAAATCGAATAAAGGGTCCAGTTCTATTAAATTTAATTCAAATGTAGTTAAATAAAACATTTTAATTATATTATTTAAAATTAAATAAAAAATTTTCAACAATTAAAAATTTATAAAAACTAAAACCTGTTTTATGCAAAAAAATCCCAGTGTGATGAAACCAGTTTCTTATGATTTTTTTAATCGGTTGGGAGACCAAAATGGATTTCCTCTCCTTTTTTCGAAAGGAATTTCGATCCGAAACGGAATCCGATCAGATGCGGATAACAAACGGGTCCGTTTTTAAAAAGGAATTTCAAACGAAATAGGATCCGCGCCGGATCCGATTCGGATGAAACGTCCGTAGAATCAGTATCGGATCCGATCCTCATGGCACACTGGGTGTGTTCAGCTTATATATTTCAAGATTCTTCGATGGGTTTTCACGCCAGAGAATCAATTGAAAATTTCTATCGGCTTCGTCAATCAAAACTTGACGGTACATTTTCTCAATGTCAGCCGTCAGCCGTTATGCATACGAAAACGTAGCAATATTAGATATAGCTCGTCCTATATAGTAGGACCAATCATTAACAAATCGTTTAATGAGAGCCGATTAGATGTTTTACACGAAGCATCAAAGACCACACGAAATTTCGTAGAAGAACTTTGTGGTCTTAATACACACTGATGTGGTATAAAATCGTGTGGGTATATTTTAACGTTATCGTACGCAATGGACATGTGGCCTAAATTAATGTACTCTTTCATGAAATCATTGTACATCTCTTTCATTATTGTATCTTTCGATAAACGTCGATCAAGAGACAAAAATCGTCTGTTAGCCGTATCGAAAGAGAGACCCAATAGTTTGGGGTCTTCTTTGAAAGGAAGTGCCACTTTAAATTTTCCGTTTTGCAATCTCTGAATGGAATTGCAAAACTTTTCCTCACACTGTAGATGTTCTGTTGAGGGAACAGTTACCTCTTTTGGAATTTCTTATAATTCTCAGACACGCCGTACAATAGCGTCCAGGGATGTATCATTATCTGATAGCGAACTCAAGTGACAAGAATTAGATTCAGTGACTTTTGACTGCTTGTACCTTTCAGAAACAATCCAGCCAAGAAAAGTCTTTTGGAAGAGGGGGAGGCCTGGGTCTCTTTTTATTTGGCCAACACACAATAATTCGAAGAATATCTCAGCGCCGATCAACATATCAACCTTCTGTGGCTTATAGAAGTATCGGCTAGTTCAATATTATTTGGAATGTTCCAGCCTTCAGTTGAAATAACATCACTGTGTGACCCTTTCTCAGGCAGTTTAGACAAGCCGGTACGCTCTTGACAAAGTCAAATCTTTGTTGAACAGGAATGGCAGCGAATGAAGGGCAGGCAGAAATATAATGCTGTGATGACCTGCCGAAAATACATTTCGTTGAAGACCTCTGACATGAGAATGATTTTGCACTCTTTTTAGATTTATTGTCAGGATTCCTGTTTGCGTTACCAGTTCTCGGTTTAGCGCCTTATGCCTCTTAAGCAGAAATGTGCTGGTGTCTCTTATTCAAGGCTGTTTCGCATTCACTCCATAGGGGCAGCTTATTATAGTCTAGCTGTTCTTCCCATTTAGAACGAGTGACTGCGTCCACTTTCGACATGACTAAATGAATGATTATTGCATTTATTATTTTCTTGTCATCACCAATTGACAAAAGAGAGTCATAATTCGGCTGATCCACATGAAGACCCATTTCTTCAAGCATTTTATTCTGAATATATTTTTTTCGTGCCATGAGTTGAGATTTTTCATTCATCTTGACGTGCCACACTTTGAAATCAACTCTATATGCGATTCTTAGAACGAATTTAAAAAAACGAATACACGCATGCAGAGGGCTAATTCCATATTGCAGAGTATGTGTCATAGCCTTAAAAGTTTGCGAACTAAAATCTTTTGTTTGCAATAGTTGCTTAGGTGTCGAACCACAGACTAGACAACATTGACACGAATTAGTTCCGGTTACTGTATTTAACACTTTACCATCAATAAGTGTCATTTGGCCACTATCTTCTATAAATATTTTTCTTCCATTGTGTTCATGCACATATACTTGCAAATTGCGAATCTGCTCATCGAGATTTTCCTTTAAAATAATAGATGTTGTTTCTTTTATAAATTCAATTTTTAACGGACGGTAAAATCGAATGGATTGCGGTGCTTCATTAAACCAAATCAGTTGTTGTTCTTCATTTGTAAACTTTAACGGAATAACAGTGGTAACAAAAAGTGAACTATCCTGAGGGAGACTCCCAAGGCCCTGTTTGTACATGCTGTGACCATAGGAACCATCAAATCCATAGCTGCAGATAACTTATCAGTTTACGACTTTAGGAGATGCGTCTAAAATCTCACCTTGCATTTGAATTATTCGACAAGTAGTATGGTATAAAATATTTTGTAGTGAGACGTGTACTGCGTTTTTAGAATAATATAGAATAATATATATATAGGTCTGCATTTTAATTTAGCATTAAGAACATCTGGATATGAAGGGTATATGACACTGCCATGATTTTTGGTGTTCTGACGTATACTTTAATACTGACTTTTTGACATTCCATTTTCAATCAAAAAAGCTAACCCTTTGTCTGGAGACATTTTCGTAGGTTCCGCTGCAATTAGTTTTCTTTTTACTACATTTAAGTTGACACTGCCATGATTTTTGGTGTTCTGACGTATACTTTAATACTGACTTTTTGACATTCCATTTTCAATCTAAAAAGCTAACCCTTTGTCTGGAGACATTTTCGTAGGTTCCGCTGCAATTAGTTTTCTTTTTACTACATTTAAGTTTTCAGTTCTTGCAGCTTTATTCAATACAAAAGACATATCTTTGTCTTTTGTTTTCTTTGCCGATACTATGGCAACGTGTAAAATCAAAGAAGTTTAATTATACCATCACCCTTAGGGATGAAGGTATATATCATTTGATACGACCCAAAAGTGTAACACATAGAAGGAGTGACTTTAGACCCTACGTTTCTTTGAACCAAATTCGATTCATGACTTTTTAAGTCATTTGAGCCATGTCCGTCTGTCTGTCTGTCGGGTGGCTGTCCGGCTGGGTCGCACGATAACTTTCGAAAGACGCAACCAAATGTTTTGAAATTTTGCACGAGTTATTATTTTCTCAAAAATACTTACGGTATTGCAAATGGGCTACATGGCCCCGCCCCTTCTGGTACCTCCCATACAAATACATCATTCCGCCCACTTTAGAAATCGAGTAATAATATCAATACACCCTACGGGATCGTCCCCAAATTCTGTATTTAGTAAAGCTATAACAGGATAAAGTTTTGGAAAAAATTTTAAAGCCTAGCCACGCCCCTTCTGGTACCTCCCATACAAATCTACCTTTCCGCCCACTATAGAGATGGTGAAATAATATCATTAAATTAAACGTGATCGGAACCAAATTCTCTTTTTAGTAAAGCTTTAACAGGATAAAGTTTGAGAGAAAAAAATTGAAAGTCTATTCACACCCCATCTGGTGCCTCCCATACACATCTGGTACCGCCCACTTTAGAAATCGATTAATATTATTAAAAGACCTAACGCGATCGAGCCCAAATTCTGTATTTGGTAAAGTTTAAGCAGGATAAAGGTTTGGAGAAAAAATCTGGAACTCTAGACACGCCCCTTCTGGTACCTCCCATACAAATGTACCACTCCGCCCACTTTAGAAATAGGGTAATAATATCAATACACTCGACACGATCTTGCCCAAATTCTGTATTTTGTTATGTTATAACAGGACAAAGTTTTGGAGAAAAAATTGGAAATCTAGCGACGCTCCTTATGGTACCTCCCATACAAATGTACCTTTCCGCCCAATTTGGGGATGTACTAATAATATCAGTACACCCAAGGCAATCGTACCCAAATTCTGTAATTAGTAAAGCTATAACAGGATAAAGTAATGGAGAATAAATCTGGAAGCCTAACCACACCCCTTCTTGTAAGTCCCATACAAATGTACCACTCCGCCCACTTTAGAAATCGAGTAATAATATCAATATAATAGAAAATTATTTGTTTCACTGAGGGTAAGGGTAAATGTAAGTTGGGTTGCCCGACTGAAACTTTCTAACTGGTTTCAATTACAAATCGGTTAATTTCAATAACTTAAGACTTAAACAATATATTATATTGGGTGATGGTATTTATCAGTCAGTTCAACTGACTGAAATTTCTTTACTGGTTTTTATTCTCTTCTGAAATCTCCGCCGCTAATTTTCGTTTTAGTCTTGGACCAGCGTTTTTATAATCTATTTTTGGTCGACCAACATTATTTCCGCCCTTAGGATATTCTTCAATTTCGATAACAAGACTTGAATTAACCAATTTGTCATGCTTAATTTTGAATCTTATCAAATTTCTATGGCAACTTGGCCAATGCTTTTTTGTATAATTAGTGAATGCTGCAATTGCCTCTACTGATTTGCTGTTGCTCCAAATATCAATTAGCTCAGAATGGCTAAACACGATCTTAGCTGCAATAAAGCCAATTTTTGTTAAATTGAACAAATATGAGCAGGAAATGTTAATGACATTGAAATTAGCTTAATTGCCTTAACAAGATTGCATTTAAACCTTTTTGCAACTCTTTGCCATACAGAAGTTCTAGTTCACGAAACATAAGACAATTAATTAGGAGTTATCTTAACAAAACACATAACAACACATTAAAATAACAATGACAAAACCACTCAACAATAACAAAAGCTTTATTATACTAGATTTATAAATACCTTGACTTGCGTTTTCCATATTTACACTTTTTGTTAAGCTTTTATTAGTTGAAGTATGCCCAAGTACACACAGACAATATTTTCAGCTGATTTGTCAAGGACGCGCGCATCGAAAAATCAGCTGTCTTAGATGGCCCGCCAAAAAAAGGTGGCAACTCCATGCAAAACCGTTGATGATTTCTTTTAATTTGAATATGTAGATGATAAAAAAAAATATTTCAAATCGGAACAATAAAAAAAATTGAATTTATGCCAAAAACGTTTAAAAAAACCATAGTGCAT
This sequence comes from Muscina levida, assembly GCA_964034835.1. Classification (NCBI taxonomy): domain Eukaryota; kingdom Metazoa; phylum Arthropoda; class Insecta; order Diptera; family Muscidae; genus Muscina; species Muscina levida. Next base: position 82,117,869 of record OZ035883.1, read on the forward strand.
TGTTGAGCTTTTTACAAAAAACGGACGCCCACTGCATATGGTTGAAGATCGCGCTAAAAATTTAAAAATTTAAATTATAGAAGATTTAAAAAAAAAAAATGTTGTCGTTGAATATTGAGTGTACTGCGTGTAAATGTACAATAGATTAAAAATGGAAGCATACAAATAAAAAACCCTTGCAGTGAAAGAACTTAAGTCAAGTCACACCGCTGAATATTTAAAATTAGTAATATTAGAAGTCCTAAAAGAATACACTATTGATATTACTGAAATTTTTTCAATTACAACGGACAATGGACCTAATATGCTTAAAGCTGTTAACGATTTAAATGCAGAATTAAGAGGTTCGTTGGAGGAATACCGCCTTGATAACACTGTAGGACAAATTTAAACTTTTGATCTCACCCATGAACAAACTGACCAGATTCTGAAAATATAGCTCAAAAAAATATATACGTATCTCCCAGTTTTTCTAGATCAACTCATTTAAGTTTTTTACGAGCAATTCAAATTTTGGAGCGAAGATCCCATACAGCGACTTCTTCCTGGTCGCAGAACTCTGCGAGTTCTTAACAGATTTTGATGAATTTTTTTTTAGTGTTTTTCAAATGGCCAGGAGCGGGTTTTGACGAAGTCCAAATTTAACATTTGTCACAAATCAAATTTGTCACAAATTTAATTTGTCAACAAATTTTGATAAACTTTTTTAAATATTTTTCAAATAGCTAGGAGAGGGTTCTGACGAAGTCCAAATTTAAAATTTGCCAAAAATTAAAATTGTCACAAATTGACAAAAATTAAAATTGTCACAAATTTAATTTGCCATTAGATTTTGATAAACTTTTTTAATATTTTTCAAATGGCTAGGAGCGTGTTCCGAGCAGCAGTATTCACCCAGAATATACCTATATATGTTTAATGACTTGGCAACGCAACACATGAAAAAATTTATGTTATAATTTTTCTGATAATTGTTTTGACATTGGATAATTTTTTTAAAAGTGTTCAAACGGTTAAGTAATGGAGTGTCCAAATAAAAATAAATTTTGCTACGTTTGTGGCTTATTTGCACCTTCAAAACATTTAAGATGCATTAATACAAGTGTTGTAATACGTTTTGAAGAGTATTTCGTTGTGTCGTATGTTCCAAACCTATGGTTATTGCGATTATTGCTATCGGTGTTTAAATGGACATAAAAGTGGATCGGATGTACATAAAATGAAATATGAGCACTGAGCACTCATCTCAACACATTTTTGTTTAACAGAGAGTAATGGGTTCCGTTATAACACACGTCAAAAAATTGTTTACCCTCAACTTCAATCAGTTATAAGGGCACAAATTAGGTGCACACAATATCCAACAGCTGCTTCGGAAGAGAATATACCTTGTCAAGAAATTGAAGTTAAATCATTGTCGATAAGAGAACCATCTCCATCCGAATTTTTGGTTTCATTCCGAATTTGGTTCAAGAGTACCACATTTTGTAACACAAGCGGACTTTAATGACTTGGTTCGCGATGCTAAAATGTCAAAAGAGTCGGCAGAAATAGTGGGTTCTCGTTTAAAGCAATGGAATTTGGTAGATGACGACTTTTAAATAACGTAAGCGAGGTAATACAGAGCCATTTTGCGAACACTTTGTTTTCCATGAAGATTTCGGAAAGCAGTTTTGCTATTGCAATAATATTGATGCGTTGTTTGAAGAAATTGGTCATCCACATGTAGCAGAAGAATGGAGATTGTTCATCGATTCTTTAGTGACTAGTCTGAAGGTGGTATTGCTTCATATTGGAAATAAATATCCATCGGTACCAATAGCTTACGCCACTTGTATAGCTGAAACGTATGAAAATATGAAAATAATTTTGGATGCAATAAACTACAACAAATACAGATGGATGATTTGTTGCGATCTTAAAGTGGTTTCTCTGCTAACCGGTGTAAAAAAAGGATTTTCAAGGCATCAATGCTTTTTGTGCGTTTGGGAGGGACGCAGAAAAGACCTTCACTATATCAATTTATCAATATAGTATAGACAATGTACCATTGGTTGAATCCAGCAAAGTTATTTTACCCCCTCTCCATATTAAGTTGGGTTTAATACGAAATTTTATAAGAGCACTTGACACAGACAGCCCAGCGTTTAAGCATATTAAAACCATTTTTCCTAAATTGAGCGAAGCTAAGATCGGTGAGGGTAAGTGGTTAATGCCTCTCTTAGCATTATTTAGTTTTTAATCGTTCCACTCTTTAAGGTGTTTTCAATGGTCCACAAACCAAATAACTGTTAAGCAGAACAGACTTTCAAAATATGCTTAGTCCAATAGAAAAAAGGGCATGGAACGCGTTCATTAACGTAATAAATAATTTTCTTGGAATAAGGATATTGTTGAAGAACTAATTGCTTTGTACCATGCGATGGGCGTCAATATGTCGCTCAAAATACATTTCCTTCATAATCACTTGGACTTTTTCCCGCCAAACTTAGGCGACTACAGCGACCAGCATGGTGAAAGATTTCACCAAGATATTGCGGAAATGGGAAAGAGGTACAAAGGTAAAGACATAAGGTATATGCTGGCTCAATACTGCTGGTCACTTTGCCGTGATACGAAAACTGATATGTACAAACGTCAAAATAGGCGTATAAAATTTTCAAATTAATTTAAATTTTAAGTTTAAGCTTTAATTATCAGTTGTAATATTTTAATTTGTAATTCTTAACATTTAACTCTTAATTTAATTTTGTCAATTTTAATTATTAATTCTTCATTGTCAATTTTCAATTGCTCATATCCAATTTTTTAACATTAATTCAAGTTTTAGATTTTAATATTTGTAATAAACTTGTACATCAATTTTTTCCATGTGTTGCGTTGCCAAGTCATTAAACATATATAGGTATATTCTGGCTGAATACTGCTGCTCGGAACACGCTCCGAGCCATTTGAAAAATAGTAAAAAAAGTTTATCAAAATCTGATGACAAATTAAATTTGTGACAATTTTAATTTTTGTCAATTTGTGACAATTTTAATTTTTGACAAATTTTAAATTTGGACTTCGTCAGAACCCTCTCCTAGCTATTTGAAAAATATTTAAAAAAAAGTTTATCAAAATTTGTTGACAAATTAAATTTGTGACAAATTTGATTTGTGACAAATGTTAAATTTGGACTTCGTCAAAACCCGCTCCTGGCCATTTGAAAAACACTAAAAAAAAATTCATCAAAATCTGTTAAGAACTCGCAGAGTTCTGCGACCAGGAAGAAGTCGCTGTATGGGATCTTCGCTCCAAAATTTGAATTGCTCGTAAAAAACTTAAATGAGTTGATCTAGAAAAACTGGGAGATACGTATATTTTTTTTTGAGCTATATTTTCAGAATCTGGTCAGTTTGATCATGGGTGAAAAATCGTGTCGTACAGTGTAATATTTTGGATGAAGATGATGCAGATTGTAGTTTAACCGAAGACAAAATGGAGTCAGTAAGAATATATTTTTCGTCTCGTGGTATAAAAGGTGTTCGTTGCGGTGCACATACATTACAACTTTGTTTACACGATGTTATCAAAACATCCGATATTAAAAAAAGTTGGAAAATTGCAGATTGGTTGTTAAAAAGCTTGGAACCAAAACCTATTTAAACATTCTAAAAAATGGTCGGTATAAAAAGCCTATAATTGACTGTGTAACAAGATGGAATTCCACATTCAATATGCTTGAGAGATTACTGGAAATGAAAGACATAATTGATTCACTAAGCAAAGAAACACCAGCTTACACCTAAGTCCAGACGATTAGAACTTTGCAAGGATTTTATTCAAATATTTAAACCAATTTGTATTGCAGCTATAAAGTTACAATCAGAGCAACTGATCTTTAGTGAATTATATATAATAATAATGGACATATTATACCAAATTGAAGGTCTACCGTCCAGCGAAATGAAGACATTGCTCCTAAATTCTTTACATAAGAGAAATTCAAAACTGTTTGACCAAGAATTTTTAGACCCTCAGATCAAAATCTGCATGACCTCTGAACAAAAGGATAGAGCAAAAAATACATTACTTCTTTGTATTAACGGATGAATTCTTTGATAGGTAATTAGTGACGAAATACAAATCAGACTCTTATTTGAATACTTAAATTATTTTTTAATATAAATGTATTTACCAGAAATTGCTCCTGAAGCTACTGATAGCTTAATTGACGAAAGTGTAGATGAACCAACAATTAGTAATAGTTCTTCAGCAAAATCATTCGCAGAATGTGGAACGACAGTTTTCCGCTCTAGAGTATATATTATCTGATCAACTTAACACATTGACAGCTTTTAATGTGGAGCATATATTGATGGTGAAAGTTAATGGAACATATAATTATAAAGATTAATATAAATTTTTATTTATATCTTTCTTTATAAAAATGTATTATTAAAAACTTCTCTTTTAAATGTGCTTTAATACCTTTCAAATAATATAATTATTTTTAATAATAAGTTATGTTATAAATAAATGGATATGAATTTAAAATAAATCAATTTTTCAGAAACCTGTTTTCGATAAACACATTTTTCAAAAAATGCTCGCGGCTCGGTAGCCTGGAGCTTGGAAAATTAAGACGAGTAAAATTGGAACGTAAAATCTTAAGTGATGGTGTACATTTTACGCAGCTGACGGATGCATTGTAAGTAACAATTTCGTAATTATGTTGTATGTATATATTTAGAAGTGTTTATGTTTCTAGGTTTGTGGTGCGAAATTTCCGACATAGCAAGGAAGTTTTTAATTATTTGTTTGAGAGCATTAGTCCCGCTCATTCCCTCAGTAGCCTCCTACATATCAAGTAAATCAATTATAGTATAGCATACTCCGGCGCGGTAAACGCACTTATTTTCGCCGGGCCACCGCCTGTGCCCCAAAAATGAATGCGGTTCTTACTTAATTTCGTCTTATGATGGCTCTACTGATCTGCCCAAACTATAAATCTTTGGTGACTTGTTTGGCTTTCGGAGTTTTATGTAGCTTTTAGGCAGCTGCGGATGATCCGTCATAAAGTTGAGTATCATTCCGATTTGCCTTTGCTTGGTGTTTACATTTTTCGCTGCATTTTCCCTATTGGAAAAGATTTGTATTAATTTTTATAAATTAATGTAAATACATTTAAGAATTACTTAAATTTTTCTGCGTTTCCAAGTCGAAAGTAGGAAATGTTTTTCCGAATTCGATTTACTTGGTACTAAAAAATCCGTTTCCGAATGGCTAAAATTTGTGAATTTTCGAAACTTCAGCCAGAGGCGGTAGAATCGGATTCGTAGCATTTAATAAAACCATTTCAGACAACTCTTCTAAAACAAATTCTATTAGCAATAATAGAAAGATTTTGAACAGAACGATGAAAATACATTCATTATTTACACATATGTATAGATCAACAATACAAAACAAGAGCAAAAGACTTGCATTTCTTTAAAATTATCCTACCCTATATGTGATATTCGATCGACATATTAGTTAATTCCGTTATCAGCGTCCAGGTAACAAATGTAACAGATAATAAATTATTTCGCAATTCATTATTAAAATTGTATAGTCATGCAAGTTGCTTATCGTATTTCCCTCATATATTTTTTAGATAATGTTTAACAGTTTAAAAATACCTTTAATTTTAATATTTAAAATCACTTTCTACATGCAACATAGTTTAACATTTTCACATTCTGTTTATACTTCGGATTTGAATAATTTTGGTCATGACAATATTTTATATAGTTTTGGAATATGTTATTAAATAGTTTTTCAACATGTTTATTCGCTTTATGAATTTTTAAGGATGTCTAAATGACCTATTTCCTGTTATTTTTTCACAAATAGGCATAACTTGTTATTCAAGGGCTTAGATTGTGTTCAGCGACAATACATAGTACGTACTACGAACAGATATGTTGATGTCGACATCAAGCAACCAACATACATACACGAATACATATATATGTGTCGCTCTAAATGTTTATGTGTGTGTGCAGGCAATTTATAAATTATTCGATACCAAATGAAGCGAATAAATAAACAAATCCGCTCTATTTATGAATTTCGTCGTTATCATCGACTCTGGGTGGAAAATATCGTCAATTTTGCTATAGGATACATTCAGTTTTTTTTTTGTATTAATGGGGAGAATACATTATACAAAATATGTAAAAATTATCTGTAATAAATCAGCTTAAAATTGTCAATTTGTCAAATTATTTATTCTGTGTTTGGTTATTAGATGCATGTGTATGTGTATGCCTTATGCCTCTGTGTACTATGTATCTGCACATTATGAGTTAATATCCCTTTGTTTGGTATGTTCGAAAATAGCAGAGAATATAGAACTAATCTGGTTTGGGAAACGAAAGATGCTAAATGGGTTTCCATAAATCACAAATGTTAAAAATTAAGCTTTTTCTACGAAGGCAAACCCACGCAAATACTAAGTGAAAGGGTGTGTATAGATGAATTGATGCAAATAAAACAATGTGAGTTGGATATGGGTCGACTCACTTTAGAAAATGCATGTAACTAAAATGATACGTCTTAAGTTCTTGGTGGGCCCTATAATTTCAATTAATAAGTTTGTCTTATAAAACCATTATCCTGTGACTAAATAACCAACATTGGAAGGCTATAATGTATAAACCAGAATTAAGGGAGAACTTGTGACATGTATTTCGATACCTTAATTCTAAAGTATGCTAGGCCGAATTAGTTTGTTTTCAATGAAATAGAGTTTTTGAATGAAGTTTGGTTTAATTTAACTACTATTCAAATCCCAGGTTGATTTTAATACAAGGGTTTGCCTGCACACTTAGCAAAAAAATAAAATCTTTATTACTCATAAACGGGGTTTCTGCTCATCTTAAATGTTATACTTAAAATAGTTAAGTATTGAGGTATCGGTATAAAATTTCCAAATTTTCCATAGTACCCCATGAATGATTTAACGAACATTAGTTGTTTGAGATCACGTGGTAATTGATGGAAGGCATGTCTCAAGCGTTATGGATGTGCGTGTGATGCGCGGTGCAAATATCGACTCGGATCACCACCTAGTTGCAGGCAAGGTACGCACACAATTAAGTAGTGCTAAAAACGCTCGTAATCAAACGCAAAGGAAGCTAGACATCACAAAGCTGCATACCACTGAGATAGCCAATGCCTACTCCAACCAACTCTCTCAATTACTCCATACAAATCCCCCTAGTTCTGATGTTCCCGACATGCAGTGGCAGCATATTGCGAATTCTATGACCACTGCCGCAATAACCGTACTGGGTTATGAAAGACCACGCTCAGACAAGCCCTGGTACGATGATGAATGTCGCGAAATTTCTGAGGAAATGGATGCTGCATACAAGGCAAAACTGCAGCAAATGACGACGCGTGCGGTGACGGAGCGGTATAAAGAGAAAAGGAGGGATATGAAACGCCTGTTCAGACGGAAAAAGCGTCTGTGGAAGAAAAGAGAGAGCCAGGATATCGAAAACTACAGGGATAGAGGTGAGGCCCGAAAGTTGTCGTTAAGTCTTCGGCAATAAACTCGATGGGCGGCGTACAGTGTCGTGTTTTCATATAAACGGCGGCCAAAAATAGAAGGAGTTATCGTAGAGGAATGAAAATTGGTACACAGTACTATTATAAGTAGGAAAGGAAAAAAACGAAGTTTTGCGAAAATCAGCCCAAGGACTCGCCCACCTCCCATATATCCTGAAATGAAAAAAAGTTATATTTTCCAAAATTGTTGTTGGAATTGAACCAAATTTGACTCGATTTGTCTCTAATATATAGCTGATAACAGTGGTGAGTTATATGAAATTATCTCAAAGGACACGCCCACCTCCCATATATCCTGAAATGAAAAAGTTATATTTTCCAAAATTGTTGTTGGAATTGAACCAAATTTGACTCGATTTGTCTCTAATATATAGCTGATAACTGTGGTGAGTTATATGAAATTATCTCAAAGGACACGCCCACCTCCCATATATCCTGAAATAAAAAAACTTATATATTCGAAAATTGTTCTTGCAATTGAACAAAACTTGGCTCGATTTGTCCTTGATGTATTTTTGATTAGTATATTTAATTTCATTTAATTATCATCTTACAAAACACGTCTGCATCCCATATGTCCTTGATACCAAATAAGAAAATCATTATCTATATATATTATAAATATTTTTTTTTTCATTTGATAATTACTATTATTATATTTAATAAGAGAGAAGAAACAGATATTATTCAAATTCATTATTATTCATTAACAAAATATTAGGGAAATGATTAAATAAATAAAACTAAATATTTTTGCTTATTCACTAAAAGCAAACATACAAATTATTTTTATATAATGTACTTACAAAAGATAAACACGCATCACTTATAACAAACGGTGAATTTAGCCACGATCCGAACTTTTCTTCTAACCTCTCTCTCATGTAGTGACCAATGCCAATTAGTTTTTATTTTTAATAATATGAATTGAATTTTATTATTCACCTTCTCATTTAGTTTTAACTTTAACTCTTCTTCTCCCAGGGCAGTACTTGGAGTACGATGCCTAAGCCAAATATTAAAAAAAAATCTCGAATTTTCACCTGTCTCGACACTGAAAATTTAAAGAATAAATGAAAGGGGGAAGAAGGGGGACGAGAAACTTACTTTTTTAAGCTCTGCACACTTGCCCAAATATTATATTAAAATATTAAAAAAGTGTTTTTTGATGTTTTTTTTTTACACTCCACTGAACTTGAATGTTTTTAACAATTTCGATTTTCGTTTTTTGTTTACATTCGGTATAACGGCAAACCACATATGACCCACCAAACGAGCCAAAAAACCGAGTTGTCATATCATTATATTCTAACAAGTTTATCCAATCGTATATTATACGGTTTTACCGACAGTTTTTATTTTAACTTACCGAATTAAATGTGCCTAATTTTTATCATTTTTATATATCGATATTTTCTTTAATACAATTATTAACTTTGAATACTCATAACTTTTTGGAATTATAACATTTTTTAAAAATTCTTTTTGATTTAGCATAAATGAAGTGTTGTTTGTACAACGACATCAACCTTTTTTAAAAACTAGTACAGTGATATTTTTCATTTTTGGCCGCCCTCACGACACTGTGCGGCGCAGGACTAAAACTCCGATGGATGGACCAGGTGACGGAACTGTTAAGTAAGCTTGGTATGACGAATTATCTAAGGAGTGCAAAAGACCGAAGTGCTTGGAATGCTTTTCTGCGTGCGGCTACTGATAGATGAACTTCTGTTGTTGCTGCCAGTAAAGAAGAAAGAAGAAGAGTTGTTTGAGAAGCTTTTACTTGACATGCTGATACACCCGACACTTTACTACGAAGTTCCTTTCGACAACATTGGGCCAGCGATGAAAGAAAAAATAGTTGACTGGGGCAGAAATAGAGCCAGGGTTCTTCGCACGATGATCGCGTTATCTAACCATCATGACACGTTCGAAATAATAAACCCATAATTCCTTATAATGATTATAAATCTAATGAAGTTTATAATTTGTCACCCCAATCATAATACACCCTTTTTACTTTCGATATAATAATGAAGGCATTAAGTAAATTGTGTATAAGAAATTGACTTGATTATGCTGTCTCTGATTAAGAATCCTATAGAAATGTTCGTTCAACAAATTACAGATATGTATATACTATACATATCTTATACGCTTTCTATAATCATATCGTATAGAACACATTGATGACAGCTTAATAAGGATCTAAAACATGTAAAAAAGGTATCAAATCACAGAAGATTAATACAAAAGTAGGCGGACGTTTATATATATATATATACGCTAACATGCCAAATTTGTGGTTGACAATAATATTAACTGTCTGACGTAAAAGATTTACAATCAATATGTCCATGGCAACTGAAATGTGAGTTGGGAGTAAAAATTTGTTTGGAGATGATTCAGGTTTTTAGTACAAATTATTAAAATTTAACAGAAATCACATCGCATTATATTCCCAGAACTGCACCGTAGATTATTTTTATGCTTAAAAGCGAAAATGGGTTATGGCATTGTCAAACATAATTAACAAGTCTATCACCAGTTGACACCATTTTGGCAATAAGAAACAAATAATCATCAATTACATGCAGTGTTGCCATTTTGGTGCTTAAAGAACTGTTTTTGGGGCTTTTTTGACTCTCCCAAACCCTTTTTGTTCCTTCATACCCGTTACCCGAAAAAAAATAATTATTGTGCTTATGGAATTTATTTCCAGTGCTTTTGCTGCGTTGTTATGTCCCATATACAAGAAAGGAGATCGTAGTGAATGTAAGAACTACCGTGGAATAAGCCTATTACCAATTGCGTACAAGGTCCTTTCAAGCATATTGTGTGAACGTCTGAAGCCAATTGTAAAAAAACTAATTGGACCATATCAGTGCGGCTTTAGACCTGGCAAATCTACGACGGATCAAATATTCACCTTACGACAAATCCTGGAAAAAAACCCATGAAAAGCAGATCGACACCTACCACCTCATTGTCGACTACAAAGCTGCCTTCGACTCTCCGATAAGGAATAGGCTTTATGGGCCATGTCTGAGTTTGGTATTCCTGCAAAGCTAATTCGACTTTGCAGATGTACCTTCGACAACACCAAATCCTCGATTAAGATTGGTAAAGATCAGTCTGAACCATTCAACACGGAAAGAGGTCTCAGGCAGGACGATAGCCTGTCCTGTACACTATTTAATATAGTTATGGAAAAGGTGATGAGAAAGGCTGGTGTAATATGTCTGGCACCATATTCCACAAAAGCCACATGCCACTTGCCTACACCGATGATATAGATATCATTGGCCGAAATCTGCGGGACGTTACTGCAGCCTTCTCATCATAAGAAAAGGAGTCGGCAAAAATGGGGTTAGCGGTCAACGAGGACAAAACTAAAATAATGATTTCGACGAACAAAGAGTCCTCTCGATAGGGACGCAGCGTCAAAGTTGAAAATTATTGTTTTGAGGTAGTAGATGAGTTTACCTACCTCGGATCTTCCGTCAATAAGAAAAATAATGTCAGCCAAGAAATTTAGCGGAGAATAGTGCTAGCCAATAGATGTTTTTACTGACTTCGGCAGCACTTTAGTAATACCACCTTATCTCGGAATTCTAAAAAACATCTTTACTAGGTGCTAATTTTACCCGTTCTTTTGTATGCTGCCGAATCATGGGTGCTTACGACAACGGACATACAAAACCTGGGAGTATTCGAGAGAAAAGTACTCCGAAAAATTTATGGACCTATCTGTGTCGACGGCGAGTTTCGCCATCGGATGAACCATGAGCTGTATGAACTTTACCACGACATCAACGTAGCTAAAAGTGTCAGAATGCAACTACTACGATGGCTGGGTCATGTTGCCAGGATGGATGTAAATGCTCCAGCGAGAAAGGAGTTTGAAGGCGAACCTGAAGGACGGCGCAGAGCAGGGAGACCCAAACTCCGTTGGAAGGACCAAGTGGTAGGCGACGTACCACCATCTGGTAGGGCTAACTGGAGAACACACGCACAAGACCGAAGCGTGTAGAATTCTTTAGTACTTCAGGCCTCAAACTTATGAACCACGTTCGTAAGTTGTAATGGGCCACTTAAGTAAGTAAGTTTTGGTGCGTTTCATCTCTTGGGTATAATTACACAAAGTTATTTTTTCTGTGTACCATCACTGTTAATTCAAGCATAATTGTACCATCATTGTCATTTAAGGCAAAGCACAATGTAGTGTAAACACCATTTAGCTATTATATACATGAGAAATTAAAAAAAAAATTGTTTGCGTTTACTCAAAGTCTTGTGACCGAATTGAGGCGAATATTGTAAAAAAAATTTCGAGTTATAAAAAAATTTATCATTATTTAGTATAAGTAATATTTTTAAAGAAACCCAACATGAAATAGTTACTTTTATAAAAGAATTTATACATGATCCAAATATAATCACAAAAATGGAAACAAGCCTAGAAAACGTAAATCTTCACAAATGGCAATGTACTGAAAGAACTGATACATTTTGGATGGAAGTTTATAATTTTAAAAATTCGGTAAATGAGCGTCCTTTTGAAGAATTGCCTGGTTTCGTTTTACAATTATTATCTTTTCGATAACACTAGTTTACAGTCATTTTGCTGCAGAGTTCTAAATAATTTTTTTCTAAAGATTTCGGCCTCCTAAATACGAATATGAGATTTAAAATTTTTTCTCTGATTAGTTTTCAAGATATGAATTTTGGAATTATTTAGCAAATTTTTTGTGACATGCATCAGCTTATTGTAGAATAATTAGTAAACGCGTCCAACGATTTGAGCAAGAGTGGTCTCCAATTAAAGGCTTTTAACATCGGTTGGGTAGTTTTGATGGTAGGAGCATTTAAAGTTTAAAAACTAATATTTTTGTGCAAAAATCACGGTTTTAAATTTATAAAAAAATTTATTAAAAATATTAATCGCAAAAATAAATCCAATTTCATAAATTGAGTATAAAGATTGGACTTTCCCGAGCAAAACAAGCCATTGTTTATAAAAATTGGGTAATAAGAGGAAGAGTTACACGTTTTTTAAGAGGACCCTTACTTACCCTACAAATGGTAAATTTTTTGATTTTAAGCATATCACGGTAGGTTTAGAGCTAGACTTCACGTTGCATGAAAATTACGATAAAAAGTGGAAATGCCACTGTATTCTGGGTTGATCATGCATCGCGAAAATGTTTCATTTGAAATCCTAGCTGATCATTTTTTGAAAATATCGATATTTTCCATTTCTGCCGACTGGACCAAAAGTCTTTTTACTTTTTAAATGATGACAGTAAAAAACCGGACCAATGAGATAAAAACTGTTTATTTATTGTCAAAGTATACAAACAGGGAATCTTATATGATCATTGATTTACCATTTGTAGGGTCCTCTTAAAAAACGTGTAACTCTTCCTCTTATTACCCAATTTTTATAAACGATGGCTTGTTTTGTTCGGGAAAGTCCAATCTTTATACTCAATTTATGAAATTGGATTTATTTTTGCGATTAATATTTTTAATAAATTTTTTTATCAATTTAAAACCGTGATTTTTTCACAAAAAAATTTGTTTTTTATACTTTAAATGCTCCTACCATCAAAACTACCCAACCGATATTAAAATCTTGTATAGAAAGATTTTAGGGGAGCACATTACCTTTAATTGAAGACCAATCTTGTTCAAATCGTAAGACGAGTTTACGAATTATTCTCCAATAAGCTGGTGCATCTCATACAAAATTTGCAAAATAATTCAAAAATTCATATCTTGAAAACTAATCAGAGGAAAAATTTTTAAATCTCATATTCGTGTTTGGGAGGCTAAAGTTTATAGGAAAAAATTATTTAGAACTCTGCAGCTCACAAAAAATAAAGATTTGTAAACTGGTGTAATCTAACGCAGAAATGGAAAGAACGTTCAGTCTAATGAATTTTTTTAAATCCAAAATTAAAAATTTAATTCAGCTCATTCGGTTTTACATATTAAATATGGAATTAAAATAGAAAAATCTTGCTGCAATAATTATAATTCTAATAATTTGGTTACAAAAATTTGTCACTGTAATTTTGTAACAATTTTGTAACCAATTCTTGTTACTGGTATTCTGGCAATTAAGTAACAAGGAAAAGTTCACCTTGTGGTGAAATGTAAATTATTGACAATTCACAGCTAATTTTGAATTTAAAAAACAAAAAATTATAACACAATGCAAAGAAAAGTAAACATATTTTTACTTTTTAGTTATTTATACACATTTGACTGAGCTTAAGGAGACGACACAAACCCCAGTTAGGTGGACAGTCTGAAATATTGGACAAATACTGTGTCATGGAGAATTGGTCACTGCCGTCCCACAGGTTTCTTGGCAGTTGTTCCCTTTCCACACATTTTGCCACTACATTTTCATAGCAAAAAGGGCTAAAAGTGTTTTACCCACGACTTCAATAATTTAAAATTTGTTTTTTCCATCTCAAAATAGCATTTAAAAGAGCTGAAACTACCTTGTTACCTCCTTTTTTGCAGGTAACAATTTTTGTAACAATTGTCACGGTAACAAAGATTCGGAATACCAATTTTTTGATTTTGTAACCAAAGTAGTCTATTGTAACCGTGGTGACTATTGTAACCACGTCAGAATAGACCGGTAAGTGTATGTAGTAAAATCAATTCAAATGAATGCTATAAAAGATCTAATTATTTTATTGAAACTGTTCTGGGGCCGAATGTATTTTGAAACATTTTTTTTTAAGTCCAAATGTACCATAAACTGTTAAGAAGATTCATATGTTTTATACATATTATTTTTACATATTATTTTTATTGTTCTTTATTAATATAAAATTTTGTACGCAGTATAGAATATAACCAAGTGTCACAATAAAGACTATGTATGATCTAATAGTTTTAAATGTAAACATATAATTTTGAGTTAAAAAATTAATTTAAAAGCGCAGTGGTTTTTTACTTGTTTTGAGGTAGTTTTTTACCTGAATAAACCCCTTTTTGAATGGTTCATAGTGCTTTTCAATGTCCAAGATTTGGCAACACTGATTACAAGGCATGTAACAAAAATGTATAGTAAGTACTACATAAGTGAAAGTTATTCCATTTTCATTAATAAGTCCGAGTAAAATAAAAATAATGAACTTTTAAAGGAGTAAGTCAGAGTAAATTGGCTATTACTGTCATTTGTATGGAAGGTAACATGAAGAGTGGTGTTAGCTGCTCGGTGGTTGTGTTAGCCCCCCGTCGTTAGGGATGCGGGGCGATGAATATCCTTCTGTGCTGGGATATCTTTATGCGATTTCGACGATCCTCAATAAAACATAGAAATTGGACGACTATATACTTTCAATTCGTTAGCCACTCCGGAATGAGGGTTGTCACCTTCAGGAGATCATTGGGATGTGGTTCGACAATGTACAGGATGTGTTTAGCCTTTAACCATTTAAGGCATCGTGCTAACTGTTGCTGGTATGCCGACATCATTAACTATTCTGAGCACTAGGCTTTAGCAAGAGTACGCATTATAAATAGTTCAAGACATTCTCTATTTTTTTAATAATTTGCTTTACAATATTTCCCTCAAACAAATACTATGTATAAGACGTTGTTGGGGAAAAAAATACAATAAACTGACAGAGTAAGAATTTGAAGGGTTTGGTAAAATACTCGAGTATTTTGTTCAAATACGCAAGTATTTTGCTTATCGTTTATTGGATTTGTTTGAATTTTAGGACGATATAATGCAAAAAAAGGCTTCCGTTATTGTTTGGGTTTAGGGTGTTCAAAACCGAATCCGAAAGCTGGTTTTCGAATAACCGGTTTACCCGAGTTTTTTCCTTCGGGTATTCGGTTTTTTAAATTGCTTTGTTACAAAATACTCCCAGTGTCCTAAAATTTTGTGCTGTAGAGCTTTTTCGACTTCATATCTCATCAATTATCAGAAAAAAGTACACAAAATCGAGATTGAAAAAAAGGAAAGTTCCTGTAGTATCGCACTCATCAACAACAGCGAGATCATAAACAAGCTGCAGTCAATAATAGAAAAAAAGGTTCGTTTTTCGCTTGTGGAGCGAAATATGAAATTTAAATACGTAAATGTCACCCTGAGATGTTATGATCCGGAAAAACAAAATCTCGACCTTTTTAATCTTGGATTGGAACCGTTAAAACATGCCGGAACAAACTTAAAGAATTTGGAATTATCTTTGACAAAGATATAGTAGCTTTCACACATGATGGAGCAATGACAATGAAGAAATAGGGGCGAAAGACATATACTACCGGAATTCCAATTGTGCTTAAATCATGCGATACATCTTTGCGTTGTGGACATTATTTATGCCAAAAAAGTGGATCAACAAGTCGAAGTGGATCTCGCCGACGTTGATAGTGACGATGATGAATGCGGTGAAATGGTGAAAGTAGAAAAATCATAAGAGCTCATTTAAAGCGTGTCTCAAATTATCGCAATATTGCGGAAGCACGTTAATTCATTTAACTAGTCGAGCGAAAAACAAAGAAAATTGCAGAGCTATGTTTTCCAGGAGCACAATAAAGAACCATTGTCGATGTGAAACACCGGTGGAGCTCCTTATCTTCAATGATTGAACAGTTTCTAAGAATTTACCCATGTGTCAACCATGCGCTTATGGATTTGGGGGAAACTCCATTCAGCTCAAATGAATTAAAAATTTTGAGAGATTTAAGCTCAGCGATTATCATATGGTTTAGCGACTCTAATCGACGCTGAATATGCGTTTATACTGAAACAGCTCAAAAATATGGACTCCATATATGCTCGGGAGCTGCGAGACAAAATTATAGCAAGATTTAAGGAAAGAAGAATACATACATTGAATACCCTAATTATATATCTTAGCTCCGGAAAATATTCTATAAGCTCATCCTGTGTAAAGTATTCTATAAAGCGAAGCGAAAACGATGGAATATGCGAACGAACTTTTTAAAAGATTTTATCCTGCAATTTCCCCAACAACGGCAGATTCTAGTAACAGTTCAGATTGTAAGATGGAGGAATCCCCAAATGGTAGTCTTTGCAACGATTTAAACATGACAATAAATAACATCCAAAATCTACCAGTGAAAACAAATTGCAATGACAGAAGGCTATATGATGATTTCAACTATTTCGATAGATTTAATAAAAGGACAGGAAAGCTCAACATCCTTCTAAACGCGCTTTTGTCAATAAATCCTACTTCCACAATTAGTGAGCGCGTGTTTTCTGTACCAAGCTTTATAAAAACGAAACAGAAGAATAGACTCAAAATTTAACACTTAAATTGCATACTATTTCTTAAATACTATTTTAAAAAACAAAATTAAAAATATTTCAAAAATGTATTCCTTTCCAAAATACTATTTTAAAAAATAAAATAAAAAAACACAAAATAAAACAAAACATTTCTTACCTTTTGCAAATAAATGCATTTTTTAAACCAAATTATTTTTTTTTATTTTTAACTTTTTAGGAAAAAACCGAAAATACCGGTTAAACCGGTTTTCTTTCAAATGCTGTATTCGAAATCCGATTTTTCTAAAAAATCAATTTTTCGAATAACTCGGAAACCGGGGTTTTAAAAGAGGAGGTATTTGAACACTCTATTTGGGATATAAAAATGGGAATATATTAGTATTTCCTACTATTGGTTATTTACTTTTTATAAAGGATAACACAGTGCATCCTTCCAATACAATTGATGGACAAAAATCTTAGGTCTTAGAGAAATTAATTTTTTGAAGGAGCTTTTTAGAACTAAGCTAATTTCAATACTTTATCAAAATTTACCATACCCATTACACATATGTATTAAGAGATCATAATTAATATACATACACATAATTATATCATAATATACATACTAGACCATTTCATTTTACCAATTTTTTCGAAAAGTCATTGGGATAATATATTTACTAATTCTACTTAAAAAAACAAAAACTTTGGTACATAAAACTTGAAAATTGATCGACGTTTAGGGGTCGCGCAAAATTGTTTAAGGTTTTTGGCTGCAAAAAGGCATGTTTCAAAAATACTGATTTACTTATATGATTAAAAGTTTTGATACGCTTGACCGATTTTGATCAGAATAGACTTGTTTTAAAGGTAATAATATTTCACACATTTTCTGTAAAGACATCAAAACATTTCAGATAGTAGTTTGAGTTTAATAACCCTTCAAACCTAAAAATTTTAAAATTTTAATTCAAAATTTACCTACTTTTGCCCATTAAAAAATTTGTTTTTTAGTTTTGGCTCTAATTTTTATATATCTTTAAATGCACAATTGACAAACACTTCCTAACGATACTTTTGATGGATAACAGAATGAATAGAATTTTTAATTGCTGCTGAAATTTTTACTATTTCGCTGGTGATGAGCTAAATGGATTAATTCAGATTAACATTTTTGTGGTCAAAATTTACATTCAAAACTGGTTTACGTGTCCCCTTGCAACACAAGCCCCATTAAACGAAATTTTGTTGATACAATCTTAAAAAAATACCGCAAATCAAATGAAATGATAGCAAATGTTGCACTCAAAACTTTTGTGTGGCATTTATGGTATATAAGAGACATCGCGTTCACCTTTTTTATTTTCGACCCCACGCATACCGAAGGAACTTTGATTAAAATTACATCTGCATTAAAGCATCCTGGTGACCAAGATTGCGAAGAAAATGCTACAAAAATGATTTCAAAAAATACTATGAAATTCTTCAATATTATTTGAGTAGGCAGCAGTCTTCTTGCTATCCACCCGTCTAATTGGCCCAAGAATGAGAATTGTAAACGGATTAAAGAAATTGTGAAAAACATCAGCGCTGTCAACGATTGCGATTGGGCTTATTAAAACTGTGAACAACACTTTGACGCAGGATAATAACCAGCAAAACTAATTAGTACAAGTCATCTAAAAACGCAATAAAACATACAAAAAGAACACAAAAGTTGTTATCGTATCCAATTTGAAAAAAAATCTTCTTTTTAATTACCTAAATCGTTTTCCTTACTAAAAATATACATAGTACACATTTTCCGTTTAATTTTTATCACTATTAACTATTATTGCTGCTGCTGCACATATGTCATTTGTATGGTACTGCCATACATCATAAGTATCGTTAGGAAGTGTTTGTCAATTGTGCATTTAAAGATATACAAAAATTAGAGCCAAAACAAAAAAAAAATTTTTAATTGGCAAAAGTAGGTAAATTTTGAATTAAAATTTTAAAATTTTTAGGTTTGAAGGGTTATTAAACTCAAACTACTATCTGAAATGTTTTGATGTCTTCACAGAAAATGTGTGAAATATTATTACCTTTAAAACAAGTCTATTCTGATCAAAATCGGTCAAGCGTATCAAAACTGTTAATCATATAAGTAAATCAGTATTTTTAAAACATGCCTTTTTGCAGCCAAAAACCTTAAACGATTTTGCGCGACCCCTAAACGTCGATCAATTTTCAAGTTTTATATATCAAAATTTTTGTTTTTTTAAGTAGAATTAGAAAATATATTATCCCAATGACTTTTCGAAAAAAATGGTCAAATGAAATGGTCTAATACATACATTATATAACAAACTGGAAAAAAAATTAAAAATATTACTTCTGTTTCAGGATAATGACTTTTGTCGGTCAGACCGACAAAATTCTGCAATTTTGTTCTCATATTAATTTTTGCCACCCTATTGATGGTACGTGTTTTAGAGTTTAAGTTATAACATGATTATTTCTGACAGCAGAATTTAAAAATTTTAAACAGATACATGTCGTCGCTGCACCGACCAAAACAGTCATGTGTTTTTCAATTACTTTTCGGGGCAGCCAAAAAAACTTGTTTATTTTGGAACATTTTTCATATATTCTACCCTTTACTGATCTTGATAACTTCCAATCCAGTCAATATATCGTGAAAGGGACATGTGATATAATTTTGTGAATTGTAATCAATAAAAAATCTCAATCCCTTTTTTTATGATACGATTTTTTGCTTTTTAGCTGACGATGTGTAGTATTCGCCATTAAAGATAAAATGTAATTTTCTATCAGATATAAAACTTGAACATATATCGCATTATTGTTATAATCTCATTACAAACAAACAACGTCTCCTGATATCAAGGTGATGCCTAGATAATGACGCAAACACATTCCACATAATTGCCCATAAATAAACGAAGGACATATTGTACAAACCCTTGTAATAGCCACATCATGTATACATTTCCCGACACATGATCTTTTGATATAAACCATAAATTAAATGGGATTAAAGGAAGAAAACCCTAAAATATTCAAATATTTGTTTCTTGTTTCTCCATACTATATTCTGTGCTTAAATATATAAACTTCCATTTATATGTGACCACTATGCTGTGTTATAAGATCTCCGCAAAAAAAAACACCTACAAATTATCCATATAAGAGAAAATAAATAACAGCATAGCAACCATTAGGAAAGATTAATCTTAAAATTATTTTTGGCTAGATACGGACATCGATGACTGCCAGTATCGAGGTATTTATTTCTGGTTTTAGCTTGTGGTGTAGATTACCATTTCTGGTATGGATGTCTAGACCAAGGGACGTCACAAAACGGTTTTTCCTATAATTTATTACATTTGACCTTGTAAGCGACGAGAGAATGAAGTAACTAAGTTTTTTTTTAAAGCGGAGTGGTTTAAGAAAAATAAATCATTACAAAAAGGCAAAAGTAGAGGTGGGTTAGCAAAGTTGAAATTTGTGGTAAAAACAATTTTATGGAAAAATTTTTTGTAAAATCTTTGTTATTTATGTTTCTTTTTAAAGGCTTTTGTAATTTAAAATTATTTAAAAAAAGAAACAATAATAATACGAAAGGGTTTTCACGGTTATATGACATAAATTGCCCAAAAATACATGCATCACATTTTTGGAACCATGTATTTTTCATTTTTTTTTTACTTTTCATCAAAGTTGAGAAATATTGAAAAAATTATTTGTTGGTAAATATCGATTAATTTTTGCAACGAAAAAAGTCAAACTACGCCACTGTGCGTCGTCATGAGGATCGAACGGTGTGGTGTCAAGTTATTTACCCATTCACCTCCTATAACTATGTAAGCGAAGTTCTTATGTAGAACAGAACAGAAATATAATTTCGGCAATAAAAGTACTTTTTAGCATTATAAAAGTATTTGTATTTTTCGTAATAAAAGTAATTTTAGTGTACCGAAAAAGTACATTTATTGCGCCAAAAGCGTACGTTATTGTTTTATAAAAATGATTTTATTGCATTTGGTATATCGAAAAGAGCTTTCATTGCAGAAAATGAACATTTAATGTATATAAAAAGAAATTTTTTTGGTATTGGCTTGCTAATACGGCTCTAGGCCCAGCTCTCTATTTGAGAGCTGGCTCGCGAGACAAGACCTTATTTGAAATATTGAGGCTCATATCTCGAGAGCAAATTGGAATATTGAGGCTCATGGGTCAATACGAAGCCTGCTTATAGCTAATCATTTTCTTTTTGTGTCGATTTGTAAACCAAAATTATCAATCCTCAAACTAGTAGTATGGCAACCCTGTTTATTAAATTGACAAAATTTTCACCATGTAACACATGGCAACTCTGTTAAATTGTCAACATTTTTCATATTTTTTCGTAACAAAAATTAGTTTTAAAATTTTCATCGATATATGAATGGATGACAAAATTCCGTAGCATATCATTTAACAGGGAGGTGTTACTTTTACTCGCAGATATCACTTAATTTGAATGTCGTTCAGTCGTAAGCGGATGTTAAGTTTCAGAAGAAAAACAACATTCTTTTTTACAGAGAAGACTTCAGAATCCAAAAATGTAGAATTTGTAACTAACATATCCTTCCCATATGGGACTAAAGTGAATCGAAAAGAGAAAGGAATGTTTTTTTTTGTAAATATGGATGTGTACTGCATGTCCTTGAAATCATTCCGAAATTTCTTAGATGTGATATCTAAAATGTATTGATATACATATATTGAAACAAATTTTCCATTCAATTATCTGTCACAAAAATCTTCATCTTCTAATTCGGCAGAGCACAATTAGACTGATTTTCCTAAAGAAAAAATGTGAAAAATGTTTTCAATTAAAAAGGGTCGCCATGATGTCAAAATTAAAACATATTGAAAATTTTACAGGGATGCCAAGTTATGAAGACGTGTCAAATTTAAACAGGTCTGCTTTATTGTTATTTTCAAAAAGGGGTTTCATATCATTTTTGTATTAAAGTTTATAAAATGCCGACGCAATACTTGTGACATAAGGTCTGTAAAATATATTACCAATATACGATTAGATAGCCGATTTTATGCTCGCATAAATAAGGAAGGACCGACTTGTTAGCGAGGTTACCACAGAAATAGGATTTGGCAGGATGTCATGGGGCAGACCGCAATTTTCAAACAGGATGTAATTTACACCGTCTTGAAACTCAAACGTCCTCAAACAACAATTATATTATTTTAACTTAATTATTATTGTGTGTAAAAATGTTTGTATTTTTGTTTGTAATTTTTGTTTGTAAAAATTGGTTTTGGTTTTATAGTGGTTAATTTATTCAAGTTTTACGATGAACGCAATTTTCATTTCGTATTTTAGGCTCTCCTAAAACAAAAAAGGTGTCATAAAGTCGATGGACTTTACAATGGACAACGTACGACCGCACAGTGGGGAAAAAAAATTTTTTGCATATGTACCAAAAAAAATTTTGAAAATCGGTCAAGAATTGCGGCCTAAAATTTCAAATGTCCAAAAAAACTTTTTTTTCCCCACTATGGACCGGTCCAATATTGATGAGACAAATATCCAAAATTAAAAAAATTCTTTTAATCCGTCCATATATCATTTCTCAGCAAAAATAATATAAAATCCAAAACGGAAAAACGTGTCAAGTCTTTCTACTTTTTCGTAATGTCAAATAACCTATGAACAAAATGAGACATAAATCATGAAAATCAATGAACGCGTCTCGCTTTTATTCATAATTAAGTGAAGGTGTCTTATTTGACAAAAATTTTGATTTTTTGATACTATGAACAGGGATAAACGAACTGAAGTGAATTAAAAAATTGGTTGAGGATATGCACAAAATTCTTTGGAGATCATACGTTGATAAAGTATAATTTTCACGCTATCCACCCATATCCTCTATCTACTGTCAAATCAGTACATTTTGATTTCCTATCCACCTTCCTATAATTCAATATTACTTTGCTACAATTTTGTAGTGTTTGTCTTTGCTTACTCCTACATGTTTTCTAATAAGGCTATCTCGCTCTTGTTGTTGAGTAAAGCGTGTAAACCATACTTAACTTTGTATGATTCTTAGAATTAATAAAAGTAAGAATAAGCAAAGGTTATTTCATTTTTATGAATGAAAAAACTTAAATTTTTCAAAATGAGATACATTCACTTAATTGTAAAAAAAATCGAAACACGATAATCGATTTTCACAAAATATGTCTCATATTGTTCATAGGTAATATGCCAATACTAAAATGTAGGAAGACGGCACTTTTTTCGTTTTTATTTTTTTATCTAGCTGACCCGGCAAACGTTGTTGTGCAAACACCTTTGGACCCTTCGGCAAACTTCGTCTCGCTTCTAAGGTAACGCTTTCATATAAGCTCCAGGATAATAGTAAAACATAGATAGTTCAAGTTTTAATGTGATTTATTTGAATTTAATCGAAAGAGCGATCTGATAAACAATGTTTTTCGATTTGTTTTGCAGCGTAAAAGCAAACAATGAAGACGGTTTGCCAAAAGGCAAACAGGCAACGTACATACTGCCAATGATTGGCCTTGCGATTTATTGATTGTCATCGCAAAAGCCGAATGGGGTGTTGAATTCGCGTGACGAAAATCTCTGGGCAGCAATATTATAGCCCCACCAAATCGACTCGAAGCACTTTATAAGTCCTTCATCGTTCGGTCAACTGCCTCCAAAGCTCGTTTATGCGCCATCGTGCATTCATCCTAAATGATGATTTTGCATTCTCGCAACAATTTCGCTGCACGTTGGCTTGTCAACCGTGGGAAGATTCAACGGCAGCTTCAAAGCAGAATGTGCAGTTCGATCGCCTTTCAACAATGTGGCAGCAATGCCAGAGGATGCAACAGCAAACACTATTTGCGATCTTGAGCGAATAGTTGCCAGAATCAAGGAAATGACGAATGCCTTGCCTGTCCCACCGGGATCATCGAGAAAGTAAATGCCTCCCGTTCCATTGTCAACATCCTACATCAGCAAATCGTACACGTTCGTTTACTCGGCTTTCAAAGGACGGCTTTCAACAACGGCACATTTGTTTGGACTTTTTCAGTAAGAAGATTAGTTGAAGATCTTCAATCAGAAGATAATTTCCAGATCGAAATTCGATGTTGTCCTGCGAACTCTGTGCAAAATGTCGTCAGCCATCTAGTCCTTGTATTTGTCCCACAATGCCCTCGGGTTCGACGTATGACACGTGGCTATGATGATCGCAAACAATGTACGAATTTGATTTGCTGGAGCAGAAACAGTTGCCTTGGAAAGCGTTAAGTTCCAATGCGTATCGTTTTCGAGCAAATGCAGACGTTTGCAAGGTTCTCGAAATGTGGCGACTGATTGAAACGAATACAATTGAAACGCTACGTTTCGATCTTGACTTACATGTCAATACAGTACTGTTGAAATAACCGGCGAATTCTTAATAGATGATTGTCAACATCTTGCCGAATCATCAATCGATACGCATAAAAATTCATTGAGTTAGCCATTTTATTCGTTTCCTCTTCTCTAATGCGAAATCGAACTTAAATGGAGAATGAAAAGGAAGTGATGACTTGTAAACCAACCCTTAATTCTATTGACCAACTTTAAATTGAGGTAATAGCCATCCTCTCAACGACAGAACATCAACGGGTATTGAAGTTCATCATATGACCGATGAGTCTCGTACACGTGCGTCAGTTGTCAACAATTCCGACGCTTGAGAAAAATATCGCGTGATTCCACATTTTTCCCAACAATCACCACTGCGGCTTCAATTATAGTGGGAGCATTAAACTATCTTGGATGGCATCCAGAGGGTCTTTTGTCTACTCTGATAATGATTCTGTGGTCGTCTGTATGCATTGTATTCAATGCGGTTTTGAACAATCGGACTAATACGTTATGCTCATGCAGAAGATTTTGAAATTGTCGATCTTTTCGCGTTTTATCTTTTAATATAATAAATTTCACAATAATCCGAAATTTTTCAATCATCATAACGAATTTTCCAACCTTCTGCGACTGAAATCATTAAATCAAGCGAGACAATGCAAAATTTCGCGAAAAATTCAACTTTTTCGAGTTTTTCCGGAATTTTCTGATATTTCTACCAAGAATTTTTCTATTATCCGAAATTTTTTACATTAACATCTTCCAAAATTATCAATCATACGATAAAATGCAAAATTTTCTCGCAAAAAATTAAATTTTTGGAATTTATCCGTAATTTTTCACCAAAATTTTCTATTTTTCCATTCGAAAATTTTAAACAAAAATTCAATTTGCGATTTTTGCTAACGAAGCAATACGATGCAAAATTTTGTAGAAAAAATCCAAGTTTTTCCGGAATTTTCCGAGTTTTCCACTAAGAATTTTTCTATTTTTCCATTCAAAAAGCCATTTGGCAATAATTTTTGAAATTTTTCCCAGTTACATCGTCCAAATATATTAAATCATAAGATAAAATGCAAACCATCGTCAAAAAAAAAATTTAAATTTTTTTAATTTTCCCGGAATTTTTCGAATTTTTCAGCAAAAATTTTCTATTTTTCTATTCGAAAAGCCATTCTGTAACAAATTCATACAAAATTTCATACAAAAATCCAATTTTCGATTTTTCCAATTTTCCGACTTTTCCGGAAAATTTTCCCAAAATTTTCTTTCACATAAACCTTCTCCTGGCAACAACGAACATCTGAAAAAAAGTTTGAGCAAAATCGGCCCAGCCGTTCTCAATTGATGAATTACTATACATTTTGCCACCATTTTTATATATATACTAGCTGACCCGGCGAACTTCGTCTCGCCCCAATTTTATGCCTTCAGATAAACTCAGTAGAGAATGTTTGATAAAGTTTCCGCCGCAAAAACAAACAACGAAGTCGGTTCTCCAAAACTCGAAAAGGCAACTTTCAGCTGACCGCACGTAAAATATTGAAATTTAAGATTAATCTCACATACTTCCAACGATTGGCCTTGCGATTTATTGATTGTCGTCGGAGAATAAGTATGGATGATCAATTGAATTATCTGATTCGTAAGATAAGGACTTTCTCTTCTGTGAATTTGTTCTTGATGATCGTCTGAAATCACATTTTTTATCAGATTCTCGACGGACAACCGCGTTCCTTTGCACAATTTCGGTTGATTCAGATTCCGCAATATGTTTATGATCGATCCCACCTTTATCTGTAAATTATGCGGCATATTATGCGAGTGAAAAATTCGGTCGGATTGTTGGTCGCTTCATTCTCTACTGTCACGCTGTAAACAGATTTGTACGAATGCAGTTCTCAAGGGATTTAACTTTCTAATTTTAAATTCTAGCTATTGATGTCTTTATTCTTCTCTGCTAGTAACACACTGCCGTAAATTCCAATCGAGGTTTTTATAAATTTGTGCAATGTCATGTGTTACTTTTCCAACGATGTGAACTGGAAAAATTTGCCGGGAATGATATCAATTCAGTCGAAACATCAAACCGAATTTGGCCATTGCCAAGCGCTAGTAGTTGTTTCGGGAATTCAGCAGAAGATGGGAGGTTCTGGAATGAGCCCCTAATTATTTGGTCAATTACAACTTCTTCACATTGACGACGTTTTCAAGCATGGTTTTTGTAAATGAGCGGCATTAGACATTTTGATCAAAATCATAGCCCCACCAAATCGTTATAAATCTCCTCGTAAATCCTTTATCTTTCGGTCAACTACTTCCAAAGCTCGTTTAGTCGTTATCGTGCATTCATCCGAAATGTTGATTTGGCATTCCCGCATCTGCTGTTGCGAAATTCTTGGTCATTGTGTACTTTGGCTTTTCGGATTTTCAGCCATGATAATATTCATCGAAAGTTTTAAAGCGGAATTTGCAGTTTGAATGCCTTCCAACAATGTGAAAGCTATGCCAGAGGATGCAGCGGCTAACGGTTTTTGAGATCTTGACCAAATTGTTGCCGGAATCAACAAAAAATGTCTTGGCTGTCCCACTCGGAGCATCGAGAAAGTAAATGCCTCCAGTTTCATCGTGAATCGTACACGTTCTTGTACTCGGTATTTAACAGCGTCACATTTGCGTCACTCTTCCGGTCAGCTCATCTAGATTATAGTCTTGCTCCCGTTAAAATTCGAGATCATATGCATCTTGCATCGAACGATTTGACACTGGCATTCCCAATGTCGACAGCAGATTGCCGCACATCCCGTCGGGTTCGACGGATTTTTTATTTATATATTATTTTTCTCGTTACCAACCAACATTAAACCGAAATTTTCCACCTAGACATCGTTCAAAACCATCAAATCAAGCGAAAATTACAAAATTTTGTCAATAAAAAAAAAAAACAACTTTTTTGGACTTTTCCGGAATTTTCCAAGTTTTTCCCTAAGAATTTTCTATTTTTACATTCGAAAAGCCATTTCGTAACAACTGCACACAAAATTCCATACAAAAAACCAATTTTCGATTGTTCCAATTTCCCGACTTTTTGGAAGGATTTTCCCAAAATTATCTTGCATAAAACCCTCATACCAATTACGAACAATTGAATACAAATTTGGCAAAATGGGCTAGCCGTTCTCTCTTGATGAATTACTACACACTGTTTACACCGTTTTTATACATATAGATTTCACTATAAACCGAATTTTTCCAAGCAGCACAACGAATTTTCCACCTTTACTTCGTCTAAAATCATCAAATCAAGCGATACAATGAAAAATTTCGTTGAAAATATCCAAAAATTTCGAGTTTTTTCTAGAATTTTCCGAGTTTTCCACCAAGAATTTTTCCATTCGAAAAGTCATTTCGGAATAATTATCCGAAATTTTCACATTTACATCATTCAAAATTATCAAAACACAATACAATGTAAAATTTCGTCGAAAAAAATTCAAATTTTGAGAATTTTTCCAACCAAAATTTTCTGTTTATTCAATCGGAAAGCCACTACGGAACAATTGCACACAAAAAGTTGTACAAAAACTCAATTTGCGATGCAAAATATTGCTGAAAAAATCCAAATTTTTCGAGTTTTTCCGGAATTTTCCGAGTTTTCCACCGAGAATTTTTCTATGTTTCCATTCGGAAAGTCATTTCGGAGTAATTATCCAAAATTGTTCACTGTTACATCGTCCAAAATTATCAAATCATACGATAATATGCAAAATTTCGTCGAACAACGAACTCAAACTTTTTGAATTTTTCCGGAATTTTCCGCATTTTTCAACAAAAATTTTCCCTTTTTTTTTATTCGAAAAGCCATTCTGTAACAATTGCTTACAAAATTCCATACAAAAAGGCAATTTTCGATTTTTCCAATTTTCCGACTTTTCCGGAAGATTTTCCCAAATTTTTTTTTCACATAAACCTGCTCCTGGCAATAACGAACAAATGAAAAAAAGTTTGAGCAAAATCGGCCCAGCCGTTCTCAATTGATGAATTACTATACATTTTTGCCACCATTTTTATATATATAGTAGAGTATCCAATTAATCGGGTTTAGATTTTGTTCGATTAAAAAATTAATCGATTTTGGGATTTTTAATTTGCTCGATTAATCGATTAAGGTTTTTAAATTGCTCGATTAATTCGATTAATCGAATAAGTCGAATAATTTGTGTATATCTGTATACCTTACGTGAAAAATATACAAATTTAATGTAGGCGTTAAATTTTATTAATAAAAAACATAAAAATAATATTAAAACATAAAAACAAACGGAAAATAATAATTCACGTGAATTCAAAAACGTTTAATAAAAATAATAATTAATCTTCTCTCTTTTTTATTTTTAAAGATTTTAGTCTCATCTTCTAAAAGCACCCTTTCACTTAAAGTAGATATTGGTGAATCTGAAAGAATTGCATTGAAAAGTTTTTCTAGTTTTTCTGATAATTTTCTTTTTTATCTATTTACAGAAAATCAGCAATTATATTACAGTTTGCATTCGATTTTTTCAAATTTTGAATACTTTTTTAGTATCGTTCAATTCCAGTAAAAGATTATTTCCATTGATTTCAATTATTTCATCTTCTTCTTCCAACACTATATCATCATCTGATATATTTTGTATAGCTTCAGTGTGAAATAACCGATCATAATTTTTCGAGGCAAAGTGTATTGTTTCCGTTTTGGAGCTATATTTTAAAAAGTTATCATTTATGGGGAATGTTCCCGAGTTAAGGTAAAAAACAAGTGAGTTAAGTAATCTTATTCGTCTATCATTTATTCCAAACTTAAGGTGGACAGTCAAATCCTTTGAATACGAATTATTTGCCTTGTCAATATTATTAATTAAAATTTTTTTAATTATAATGAGTTTGGTTTCATTGTTCGGTTCAAGATCTTTTTTATTATTGCTAATAGAATTTGTTTTACAAGAGTTGTGTGAAATAGATTATGTTGACAGCTGGCAGGGCAGATAGCTATTTTGATAGTTCCCAAACCATCATCGTCAGTGCCGTTTGCTGTGCCTTCTCCACTCCTTATCACAACCTTAAGTGTTAAAAGCTTCAAGCAATCAATGTGAAGTTCACACACACCGGTGTGAAAATGGTATCAACGAAGACCACACGTCAACATAATCCACACAAGCTCTTGTCTATGCTTTGTCCATCGGAAAAAATTGCATAGAATTGTTTTTGGCAACAAATGCCAACCCAGTGTACCTCCCGTGTATTGATTTCTCTTGTTTTTAATAATTTAAAAAAAAAATAATTTAAATCGATTAATCGGTTTAAGTTGATCGATTATTCGTTAATCGAAATTTACTATTTTTTCTTAATCGAAAATTATTCGAAAAAAATTCTTCGATTAATCGAACAACGATTAATCGATTGGATACTCTAATATATAGACTAGCTGACCGGGCAGACTTCGTCCTGCCTAAAGAAGTATTGACTGAAATTTAACTTTTTTTTTGGTTGGAATAAATCTTCGGGTTGTGTTAGTTTCTTTTGATATTTGCATCGAAATTTAACAAAAATTTTGAGGTATATTAAAACATAATATAGTTATAATGACAGAAATTTATTGTAATGCTTTTGATAATAGAGTATGTATGGAAGAACCAAAGAAGTGTACATATTTTAATCAGTGGGTCATTCTACACGTGAACATGCAACATAAAGGTGTTCATGCGAAAAATTTTGATTTTTCAAATTTGAATAGACTGTCCCTCAGATTTATTGCAAATTTTAATTGAACTGGAAACTGTAGTCATTTAAATCTAACGGCAAATCCGTGGGTATCATTGTTATACATAGTAGCAACACTTCGGTTTCCTTATATTTTCTGGGGAAATTAATTTAAGAAGGATAACTCAATCATGTATTGCTTCTTAAATCGTATAATACGCGATCAAGGGGTTTGAACGATTTTTTGTGTGTCATAGTACACTCGTCTCTCATTATGATTTGACATGTTTGCAACATTTTTGAACTTGATAACTCATGTGCGGTAATCGGAAAATTTAAATTTTTTGCTCTATTCTGCAACATCCAAAATAGCTGCGCAATACAGGAGGATGCAAAAGCCAACGCGATCAAACATTTTGCAAAATCAACAATAACAAAACCCATTGGTGCAATAAGGAAATAAAATCCTCCACACTCATTCGTAACTGCTAATATTACACTGTTGTATGACGTTCGTCGATCTAAATGTAATAGAATGCAGATTTGAGAAATGTTTAAATTCGTGATTATTCGATTTTTTCTGCCGTAGATCTCAGTTACATACACCACTGGTCTCAAAAAATTGCATACCAAATATCAAGACGAATAGTGCTGCAGTCCTTCAGCTATTGCTTTTGGGAAACAGAATTTGGCAGGTCTACCCCTTATGCTTGATCACAAATATTGGTGTTTATTCCATATCCTATTTCAAATCCCCCCTTTTCCTTTAGAACACGTATATTAACCTTAATTGAATCCACAACAAATTCCATTACCATTCGCAAAATTACGTCCTACGGACGGAGCCACGGCTAATGATCTAGGCCATCAGATATTGCACTTTTACAAATTAGGTCCTATGAGTAGGGCTATTCCTACTAATCTAGTACTTTAGATACTGCACTTTAACAAATTAGCTCCTGGGGGCGGGATCACGCCTTATAATCTAATCCTGCCAGTTTTTGACCTGATAATATTGCATCCACACCTGATTTAAAGTCACTTATTTTAGTAGTACGTCAGATATTGCATTTTTGTTAATGGGGTGGAATGGATTGGCCTCACTTCAGAGACATCAGTTAAATGCTGTAGCATCCACTGAGTCAAACAAACTGAATTTAAATCTTATTTGTCTGTGTCATTTGAAAATTCAAATATTGACAAATTTAACATTGACATACTATTTAAATTTTCACAATTTAAAACTTTTGAACATTTTTTGTATGGAAAATCGAAAATCGACTCAATAAATGGACCACATGATTCAAATGCAATGTTAAAGTAACCTATAACGATCCTCGAAAGATTGTCTTCCTATTGATGCCGGTTTGTTGGACATCGGTTGGGTGGTTTTGAAGTCTATAGTGGACAGACGTAGAAACAAATGATCACTTTTATATATATAGATGTATAGAATAAAATAACTTCGAAAGAAATTTTAAATAATTTCGGATTTTTTTTTCGTCAAGATTGGACTAGTCGTTCTTGACTTATGCCCCAGAACGTGGCTGTAGGAGCTTAAAAACTTTAAGCCCAAAGAAAAGGGCGTTGAAAAACTTCAATTTTTTTTCTTCAAAACTTTACCCTATTATAGCTTTACAAACTGCTTAATTTGTGCACAATCGCGTTGATATTATTGCACGCTTTCTAAAGTGGTGATACATTTGTTCGGGAAAAGGGATGGCGATGTAGCCCATTTGCAATAACGTAAGTAGTTTTGGGAAAATATTAACCAATTTAAAGTTTCGAAACAATTGGTTGCGTCTTTCGAAAGTTATTGTGCGTACCAGACAGACGGACGTGGTTCAAACGACTTAAAAAGTCATGTGAATCGAAATTGGTTAAAAACCAGTACCGAAATTTCAGTCAGGTAAACTGACTGATAAATACCATCACCCAATAATAATTCCTATTACAAGATAATTAATTACCAAATTTAATTATCCTCCAAGTGCCGGTTTAGAAATTATGGGAGCAATATTAATTTTCCAAACAAGGTCCTTTTTTATGGGAGGTACCAGAGGGTGATCCGGAATAATCCATATTCATTCCTGATTCAAATTATCATAACTGTACAAAATCCGCAAAATTCGACTGTATTCACTGTACTTACAAAAATATATGTATTTAAAACTATGGGGGTATGTTCGGTATTTTGTATGGGAGGTATCAGAAGGGGTGAGTCAAATAGTTATGTTTTGTAAGGTTTTGCTTCCAGACGGACGTGGTTCAAACGAAATTTCAGTCAGGTAAACTGACTGATAAATACCATCACCCAATAATAATTCCTATTACAAGATAAATTAATTGACCAATTTTAATTACCCACCAAGTGTCCGTTTGGAAATTATGGGATAAATGTTAATTTTTCAAAAATAGGTAATTTTGTATGGGAGGTACCAGAAGGTGTGATCCGATATAATCCATATTCATTCCTGATTCAAATTTTCATAACTGTACAAGTTACGCCAAATTTGACTGAATTAATTGTACTTACAAAAAAAGATATGTATGTAGGACTATGAGGGTGAATTCGGGAATTTGTGTGGGAGGTACCAGAAGGGGTGAGTCAAATAGTAAGGTTTTCTGAGGTTTTGCTTCCTATTGCAAGATAAATTAACCGACCATTTGTCATTATCCTCCAAGTGTCCGTTTGGAAGTTATGGGAGAAATATTAAAATTGCAAAAATAGGTCATTTTGTAAGGGAGGTACCAGAAGGCTTCAACCGATATAGTTCATATTTATTGCTGAGCAGTTTTCATATGCAAACAGCATATGCAAAATTTGAGTGAATTCAGTTTAGTTACAAAAAAGATATGTATGTAAAACTATGAGGGTCAATTAGGTCATTTGTATGGGAGGTACAAGAAGGGGTATGGCAAAGGTTTCGGTTTTCTTAGGGTTTGTCTACTTTTGCAAAATAAATAAACTTTTGCAAATTAAATATCCTACGATCGTCCGTTTGGAAGTTATGAAAGAAATATAAATTATCCAAAAATAGGTAATTTTGTATGGGAGGTACCAGAAGGGGTGGGGCTATTTTGCCCATTTACAATCCCATAAGTTCGTTTTAATAAATATTAATACTGGTAAATTACCATACCGATCCGTTAAGATTTACTCGAGTTATCCTGCTGACCAGCCATCCAGCCAGCCAGACAGACGGACATAGCTCAATCGTCTTAAAAAGTCCTGAAACGAATTTGGTCTTAAGATACTTGGGGTCTAACTCGTCTTCTTTAATGCGTTACACTTTTTTTCGTATCAAATGATATATACCCTCATCCCTAAGGGTGATGGTATAAAAACCTAGGGTCTTCTGTGACTATTCTATGTGTTACTGGTAGAGTAGTGGATATACTTTGTTGTTCAACAATTTTTTTTTGTTGTACCAAAGTACTTTTATAGTTTAAATAAGAGTTTTATTGCAGCAACAAGACTTTTTTGATCCACAAAGTACTTTCTTTTCTACCAAAAAGTAACGTTTTTGGTTCAAAAGTACTTCTCTGTTGCACAATAAAAAATTTTAGTCGAAAATAGTACTTTAGTACAAAAAAATTACTTTGTAAGTCCGAAAAGAACTTTTGGGGCAACAAAAGTAGTTTTGGGTCAATAACAGTACTTTTTGGTACAAAAGAAGTATTTTGTGGATCAGAAAAGTACTTTTGGTGCGACCACTGACTCTGGTATAAAAAATAACTTTACTGAACAACAAAGTATTTTTTAGTTCAACAAAAGTACTTTTTGGTATTATGAAAGAACTTTATAGTACTACTCTCGAGTCTGGTACTGAAAAATACATGTTTGCACTAAGGTTACTTTTATTGTACATAAAGTTATTTTATTATATTAAAAAAGTGAATTTATTTTAGCAAAGGAATATTTATTATACAATAATTACTTCATGAAGTAACACCTGATAGTACTTTTGTGTATGTAGAAAGTAAAATATACTTTAAAAAAATGTATCTAATTTATCTTAAATGACATCAGTACATTTGGATTTCTTATGAACCTTCCTAGAATTTAATATTTACTTTGCTATAATTTTGTAGTGTTTGTCTTTACTCCTACATGTTTTCTAATTAGGCTATCTCAGTCTTGTTGTTGAGGGGATATGAGTAGATATGGGTAGATAGCGTGTAAACCATACTTTAGGCTATCGATGAGGGGAAAGTTTTCTTTTTGTGTCGATTTGCAAACCGAATCAACATTAAAATAGTAATATGCCAACCCTGTTTCACACTTTTTCGGCTGATTTACACGCTATCCACCCATATCCTCTATCGACTGTCAAATCAGTACATTTTGATTTCCTATCCACTTTCCTATAATTTAATATAACTTTGCTATAATTTTGTAGTGTTTGCCTTAGCTTACTCCTACATGTTTTCTAATTAGGCTATCTCGCTCATGTTGTTGAGGGGATATGAGTAGATATGGGTAGATAGCGTGTAAACCATACTATACAATAATGAATGTAGTATATATACATAATTCTGCAGCACACCATTGAACAGGAAGTTGACACTTTTAATCGGAGATATCACCCAATTTGAATGTCGTTCTGAATATGCAGGATGTGGAGCGGAGGTTCAAATTCAAAAGAACGAGAACATTCTTATTTAGGGTAATGACTTCAGAATCCAAAAAAGGAGAATTTGAAACTTATCTTTTCCCATGTACGACTAAGATAAATTGAAAAGAGAATGGAATGTTTTTATGTAAATATTGCTGTGTCCTGCATGTCCTTTAAATCATTCCGAAATTCCTTAGATGTGAATATACAGGCATATATTGCAAACAATTTCCATTCAATTATCTGACTCAGAAATATTTATGCTGTAATTCGAATAAACTGATTTTCTTGAAGAAAAAATGTGAAAAATGTTTTTAATTAAAAGTGTCATTTGACACAGCAAAATATAGAAACTTTTTTCACCACACAAAACCAATTTGTCTATAATGAGAAAAGTTTGCATTTCGCCCACAGCCTTTAAAAGGTTTTTCATGTCGATATTCTATTAAATTTTATGAAATGCTGATGATACCAAAATGTTTAACCAATAAACACCTTAAATGGTGATTCTATGGGGAAGACCGCCAAATTAAAATTGGAAGTAATTTACATCGTCTTGGAACGTAAACATCGAAAATCATGGTTAAGATTATATACTGGTATCACTTTAGGACCTACAAATATCCCATATCACTAGAAAGAAAGTAATATAATTAGTTCCCATAACTGAAATTGTTGTAATTATCAAGCCCCTAAAAATTATATCAAAATGTGTATATTTGATACAAGAGGAAACGATTAACTTGCCCTCACGTAAAAAACCCAAAAAAACTACCCCATACTCATGTGATTCTGGAGAAGGTTTATGTAAAATAAAGTTTTGGAAAAATTCTCCGGAAAATTGGAAAACCGAAAATTGCTTTTTTGTATGGAATTTGTGTGCAATTTTACGAATGATTTTTCGAATGGAAAAATAAAAAAATTTTGTTCGTCAAAATTTTGCGTTTCATCGCCTGACTTGAGGTAAATCGAAAATTAAATTTTTGTTGGTTTTCGAATGGAAAAATAAAAAGTTTAGGTTTAAAAATTTTGGAAAAAGCCAAAAATATTAATTTTTTTCGACAAACCTTATCGTATGTTTTGGTAATTTTGGGCAATGTAAATGTGAACAATTTCGAACAATTATGACTTTTCGAATGGAAAAATAGAAAAACTCGGTACATTCCAGAAAAAAATCGAAAGATTTGAATGCCTTCGACGAAATCTTCCATTGTATCGCTTGATTTGATGATTCCAGACGACGTAAAGGTAAAGGTACAAAATTAATTGTGTTGCTGAAAAATTTCGGATTATTGTGAAATATATAAATATAAAAATAGTGTGAAAAATGTATAGTAATTTATCAAGAGAGAACGTTGGCCCAGTTTGCTCTATTTTTCTTTTCAATTGTTCGTAATTGGCAGGAATTTTTTATGACTGAAAATTTTGGGTAAATCCTTAGGAAAAGACCGGAAATTTGATTGCAATTGTAACGAAATGAATTTTCGAATGCAAAAATAGAAAATTATTAGCGAATAAATGATTTTTATGTTGGTTGGAAAATTTAGCGAGATAAATAATATCTATATATATAAAAATGGTGTAATAGTAATTCATCAATTGAGAACGGCTGGACCGATTTTGCTGATATTTTTTTCAGTTGTTCTCAATTGCCAGGAGAAGGTTTATGTGAAAGAAAATTTAGGGAAAATCCTCCGGAAAAGACGGGAAATTGGAATAACCGAAAATTTCTTTTTTGTATGGAATTTTGTGTGCAATAAATTTTTGGAAAATCCTCCGGAAAAGCCGGAAAATTGGGAAAACCGAAAATTGCTTTTTTGTATGGAACTTTGTGTGCAATTATTGCGAATGACTTTTCGAATTTAAAAATAGAAAAATTTTGTTGGAAAATTCCGGAAAAATTCGAAAATTTTAAATTTTTTTTTGGACGAAATTTAGTTTTTTGTCGTATGATTTGATAGTTTTGGACAATGTAACTGCAAAAAATTTTAGATAATTATTTCGACATGACTTTCCGAATGGAAAAATAGAACAATTCTTGATGGAAAACTCGGAAAAATTCGAAAAATTTGGATATTTCGAATCGGACATGGTTGTTTTTAGGGAGAGTTATTTACTAGACTAATGCCTCCTATTAGACAATCAAACTTTGGACGACGTACGCGTCGTGTAATAATTAGTCAGAACGTCCGTAATAATCAAACGCAAAAGGAATCGCGCTGCATTTGAATACGATTCCACAATCGCCTACAAAGATCTTCGTTGCGTTGATATCGGTTCATTGTCTGTCGTATCCCAGCATTGCAATGCATTGAAGTTACAACTGGAAACTCCCGGCTTATGTTGCGCTGGTGGCAAGGTGAAATTGTTGTTTTGACTCATCTGCCAGTGCCATTGTAACATATTCCTTTCTCTATGGAAATACAATCTAATCAAAACATTTCCTGGCAAATACATAAAAATATGAAGGATGCTTTCAAATGCCGTCATTCGGAGCCGAAGTTGTTGATCAACCCAGCAGCAATCCGAGCTAAAAGGTAATTGCGTCGCATTACACAGTGGAACAGTGAAAACGCACGAACGTAGTTATGCAGTTCAGATAGTATTACTGGAGCTGAGTAAATCCCTAGCTCAGTGAAAAATATTTTTTCACTTTTTTAAAATAGGTCGCAAAATCATTTATTTCATTTCGTTGCTTAAAAAAAAGAAACGAAGACATAATTTTTAATGAAATTATATATTCTAGGAATATCTTAAGCAAAGTGTAAACTGAGGTAAAGTTTTGCCCAACGTTCGAGTGTTTCCGAAAATATTTGATTTTGTGTCAGTGTTATTATTAAAAGTTGCTTCCACACATTCGGATTCAAGGGGCAAATACATCATCGAGCTGGCGTTTTGTTACCACCACCAAACGAAGATCATAAGTTCCTTCAGATCTATATCGTTG
Source organism: Muscina levida (assembly GCA_964034835.1). NCBI lineage: Eukaryota > Metazoa > Arthropoda > Insecta > Diptera > Muscidae > Muscina > Muscina levida. The sequence goes on from OZ035883.1 coordinate 82,155,497, forward strand.
GTAATTCGGCAATAGAACTCGATCAACGTTGTGCAATTTTTACTTCGATAAAACACGAAATGATCGAATAATTGCAAAATTTTCTGCATATAGTGTTTAAATACTTGAAGATGGAGATAACTGCATTTAAAGTTGTTCATATGAATATCGACGGCTTCACAGCTATTGCAGGGTGAGAATGTGGAATCACACGATATTGTTCTCAAGCGTCGGGAGACTCATCGGTCATATGATGCACTTCAATACCCGTTGGTGTTCTGCGTGGAGAGGGTGAATATGACCACAATTTAAAGATGGTCAATACAACGACACGTTTGTTTACAAGTCATCAGGAAAAGAAACGAATAAAAAGGTTACCTCAAATAATCGATCGCAAATTGCGTTAGCTGTTGCACCATCTGCTGCCACTTTGGTGAAAAGCGGTCGAACTGCACATTCCGCTTTGAAGTTGCCGATGAATCTTCTCACAGATGACAAGCCATTGGGCACAATATCCAGAAGTTCGCTTCCCGCCATTCCAAAATCTACTGCTGCTGAAGAAATTAATTCCTTTGTGGCGGAATGACAAGGAGTTGAAATTAACTCCGAACATGAGAGTCACGTTGCAAAACGACCCATCGGATACTGCATTTTCAAAATATCTACTGGCGCTTTGTAAAAACGAACGTTGGCCAAACTTCTGTTGATGTTTTCACTGAATTGATGACGTTCCCGTCAAATTATGCAAAGGAGAGGAAGTCCTTATCCCTCGAATTTTTATTATTCCAACCGATTTTCCCTTCCAATTCTAGAGAATTCAATTCCCCATTCGATTGGCTTTTGCGATGACAATCAATAAATCGCAAGGCCAATCATTGGAAGTTTGTGGGATCAACCTCGACTTTCTCAGTTTCTCGCGTGTTGGCAAACTGTCTTCATTTTAGCGCCGGAAAACAAATCGAAAAACATTGTTTATCAGACCGCTCTTCACTTCGATTAAATTCAAATAAGTCGCTTTAAAATTTGAACTATATGTGTTCTGGAGCTTATATGAAGGCGTTAAAATGGAGCGAGACGAAGTTCGCTGAGTCAGAATTTGTATTGCAGAACAACGTTTGCCGGGTCAGCTAGTTATATATATTACAAAAGATAGGAAAACAAAATTTTAGCTTTGCGCTCTTTCCCCTCTGATCGAGTAGTGCGTAGTACCATATGTGTATCAAATGTTATTCCTTCACGAATAAAATACATTTGTCTCACACCACTACTGATACACTACTGATACTGAAACAATTTTAATGTAAACCAGTACAGAAATTTCAGTCAGTTAAACTGACTGATAAATACCATCACCCAATATAAGATATTGTTAAAGTCTTGAGTTATTGAAATTAACCGATTTGTAATTGAAACCAGTTAGAAAGTTTCAGTCGGGCAACCCAACTTATATTTACCCATACCCTCAGTAAAACAAATAATTTTCTATTATATTGATATTATTACTCGATTTCTAAAGTGGGCGGAGTGGTACATTTGTATGGGAGGTACGAGAAGGGGTGTGGTTAGGCTTCCAGATTTATTCTCCATTACTTTATCCTGTTATAGCTTTACTAATTACAGAATTTGGGCAAGATTGCCTTGGGTGTACTGATAATATTAATACATCCCTAAAGTGGGCGGAAAGGTACATTTGTATGGGAGGTACATTAAGGGGCGTCGCTAGACTTCCAATTTTTTCTCCAAAACTTTGTCCTGTTATAACATAACAAAATACAGAATTTGGGCACGATCGTGTCGAGCGTATTGATATTATTACCCTATTTCTAAAGTGGGCGGAGTGGTACATTTGTATGGGAGGTACCAGAAGGGGCGTGTCTAGACTTCCAGATTTTTTCTCCAAAACTTTATCCTGCTTAAACTTTACCAAATACAGAATTTGGGCACGATCGCTTTAGGTCTTTTAATAATATTAATCGATTCCCAAAGTGGGCGGTACCAGATGTGTATGGGAGGTACAAGATGGGGCGTGAATAGACTTCCAATTTTTTTCTCCAAAACTTTATCCTGTTATAGCTTTACTAAAAATAGAATTTGGGTAGCCACGCCCCTTGTATGGTACCTCCCATACAAATTCACCTTTCCGCCCACTTTAGATATGGAGTAATAATAGCAATAAATACATCGCGCTCGTACCCTAATTCTTAATTTAGTAAAGCTATAGCAGGATACAGTTTTTGAGAAAAAACCTGGAAGTCTACCAACGCCCCATCTGGTACCTCCCATACACATCTGGTACCGCCCACTTTGGGAATCGATTAATATTATTAAAAGACCTAAAGCGATCGTGCCCAAATTCTGTATTTGGTAAAGTTTAAGCAGGATAAAGTTTTGGAGAAAAAATCTGGAAGTCTAGACACGCCCCTTCTGGTACCTCCCATACAAATGTACCACTCCGCCCACTTTAGAGATGGAGTTATTATTTAAATACACTCAACACAATCGTGCCCAAATTATGTATTTTGTTAAGTTATAACAGGGTTAAGTTTTGGAAAAAATATTGGAAGTCTAGCGACGCCCGTCTGGTACCTCCCATACAAATGTACTTTTCCGCCCACTTTAGATATGGAGTAGTAATATCAATAAATCCAAGGCGATTGTACCCAAATTCTTTATTTTAGTAAAGCTACAGCAGGATACAGTTTTTGAGAAAAAAAAACTGGAAGTCTATCCACGCCCCATCTGGTACCTCCCATACACATCTGGTACCGCCCACTTTAGAAATCGATTAATATTATTAATAGAACTAACGCGATCGTGCCCAAATTCTGTATTTAGTAAAGTTTAAGCACGATTCAGTTTTCGAGAGAAAAACTGGAAGTCACGGCATGCCCCTTCTGGTACCTCCCATACAAATGTACCACTCCGCCCACTTTAGAAATCGAGTAATATTATCAATATAACAGATTTTTTTTGTTTTACTGAGGGTGATGGTATATGTAAGTCGGGTTGCCCGACTGAAACTTTCTTACTGGTTTTTAATATAATCAATGGAGATTGAAGACCTAATGACATTTCAAAAATTAAGCGTATCATAACCTAAATACCACCTACTTAATTCAATCATATCGGCAAGGCCACGAAAAATGAAACCACATAGATTTTTTTTTTCTGTCACAAGGTCCAAAATTTTTTTTATATTTCAAATGTCCAATATGTATAGAATATGGCAGCAATGTATGCCAGTGCAAAATTTGTGTCTGCTTTGACATTTTACATCGTTTCATAAGTGGCACGTGCAAGGTGTAGTTGGAAAATATACCAATGTCGGCGAAAAAGGTAAATTTTGTTGTTATTTTTTTTTTACTTTAGACAGATGATTACTTCTTCTTGAAAGAATACAAATCAAACTATTGATTAGCAAGAAAATTTGTGTAAAAAGCTTGGGTTTTGGACCAATTAGGGCCTCAAGTAATCAGCCGCAAATAAATGGTGGCCTTGCCTATATATACAAAAGTGTTTCTTAGCCAAAAATATATATGTTTTAAATTTGAGTAAAATCGGACGATCAATATAAATTTTCGAAATAAGTCCACTTCAGCGCCACCTACCTGGTCCCTTGGCATAAAATTGGTAGAGCCATTTCGAAGGATTGCTATTACAAACACCGTGACACGAGATTTTTATATTTTAACATTTTTGTATTATTTTATGTTTTCATATGGTGTAATTTGTTGCCGCTCATTGTGTGGCATCGGCCTAAGAAATTTTTACATACAATTCTCACACACTAATATGGATGTCTGCAAGGTTTTGTAAAATATTCTTATGGAATCTTCTTCAACTTTTACTTTAATTGCTTGACAACTATGTTCAAATTGTAATAGATATAACCTCCCTTGCTATATATAAGAATTTATTTCTTTTGAATGGGCTAAACCAACTAATTAAACCAAATGCAATTTGGTTATTTTGGTATGTGGACTATCACAATCCATCGAAATGCCGGTAAAATGAAGTAGGTTATTGGAATGTAGCTCAACTGACTTAAATTTGATGTATTGGTTATTTAATATAGTATAAAGGTGCCAATTTTGAACTAAAATTTTTCGCATACATTTATATTTATTTCCTTACAAATTAAACTAACATATTCTTATACTAACTATCGTCCCTGCCACTACCATGCATATTTTATTGAATCACAAAAAAGAAAAAATAATATATATATATTCCCAGATGTTATTTTACGTTTTTATGCAAATACTTGGTCCGCCAGTATAACAAAAGAAAAAGCAAAATTCATGACTGCAATAAAAAATTTATTGGAAGTGTCATAACATCTGTTGAGGTCGTTTTTTAGTTCTCTAAGTTATCTTGCTTATGAAAACAATGACCGAGTTTATATACTTTTAAATTTTTATTTGTCAAAGGTTTTTACTGCAAATAAAGTTTTCTTTGTGCAGGGAAGTATGCCAATGCAATTCAATTGTTGGGAGATACATATACATATTAAAACGAATTCGCGTAACTGTTCCATTTAAGCAAAGATGATAGTATTTTCTTGGAGTTATTATTATTAAGCAGCTGACTGATACAAAATGTTTTAGAATGCATATTTGTTTAGAAAACAACTTTTAGATTTAGGCAGCAAATTTTACTTTCAGTATGGCTTATCAACAGGTATTTTAAACTGTGTGTTATAAACCTTTTTTTTTCTCGCTTTTGTTTGTCTGTTGTCGCACGGCGTACAATGGGGTCTACTTACTTACTTGGTCCTTTCAATGAAGTTTGGGTCTCCCTGCTCTGCGCCGTCCTTCAGGTTCGCCTTCAAACACCCTTCTCGCTGGAGCATTTACATCCATTCTGACAACTTGTCTTCGTAGTTGTTGCATTCTGACTCTTTTAGCTACTTCAATATCGTGGTAAAGCTTATACAGCTCATGGTTCATCCGATGGCGAATCTCGCCGTCGACAAAGATACTACCAGGTTTTGTATGTCCGTTGTCGTAAAGACCCACCATTTGGCAGCATACAACAGAACGGGTAAAATTAGCACCTGGAATAGCTGTTTCTTAATATGCCGAAATAAAGTGGCGATACTAAAGTTCTGCCAAACTCCGTAAAAACATCTATTGGCGAGCACTATTATCCGCTTGATTTCTTAGCTGACACTATTTGTTTTATTGACAGAAGAGCCGAGGTATGTTAATTCATCTACTACCTCAAAACCCATCGAAATGACTCTTTGTTCGTCGAAATCATTATTTTTGTTTTGTCCTCGTTGACCGCTAAACCCATTTTTTCTGACTCCTTTTCGAGTGATGAGAAAACTGCAGTGACATCCAGCAGACTTCGGACAATGATGTCTATATCATCGGCATTAGGGTAATAACTTTTTTTGGACAACATTTTCCCCAGGGCTTTTCTAATAGCAAATATTGTATTAATGATAAAAAAAAACTATTTCAGTTCAATCTGCTAAAAAAAACCTTACGCACCGACAGCGATATCTAAAATGCCTTTAATATATTTTTTTTTTAATTTTTTTTTAACAACAATTTTTTTTAATTATGGTTTACTAGCTGACCGGGCAGACTTCGTCCTGCCTAAAGAAGTATTGACTGAAATTTAACTTTTTTTTGGTTGGAATAAATCTTCGGGTTGTGTTAGTTTTTTTTGATATTTGCATCAAAATTTAACAAAAATTTTGAGGTATATTAAAACATAATATAGTTATAATGACAGAAATTTATTGTAATGCTTTTGATAATAGAGTATGTATGGAAGAACCAAAGAAGTGTACATATTTTAATCAGTGGGTCATTCTACACGTGAACATGCAACATAAAGGTGTTCATGCGAAAAATTTTGATTTTTCAAATTTGAATAGACTGTCCCTCAGATTTATTGCAAATTTTAACCGAACTGGAAACTGTAGTCATTTAAATCTAACGGCAAATCCGTGGGTATCATTGTTATACATAGTAGCAACACTTCGGTTTCCTTATATTTTCTGGGGAAATTAATTTAAGAAGGATAACTCAATCATGTATTGCTTCTTAAATCGTATAATACGCGATCAAGGGGTTTGAACGATTTTTTGTGTGTCATAGTACACTCGTCTCTCATTATGATTTGACATGTTTGCAACATTTTTGAACTTGATAACTCATGTGCGGTAATCGGAAAATTTAAATTTTTTGCTCTATTCTGCAACATCCAAAATAGCTGCGCAATACAGGAGGATGCAAAAGCCAACGCGATCAAACATTTTGCAAAATCAACAATAACAAAACCCATTGGTGCAATAAGGAAATAAAATCCTCCACACTCATTCGTAACTGCTAATATTACACTGTTGTATGACGTTCGTCGATCTAAATGTAATAGAATGCAGATTTGAGAAATGTTTAAATTCGTGATTATTCGATTTTTTCTGCCGTAGATCTCAGTTACATACACCACTGGTCTCAAAAAATTGCATACCAAATATCAAGACGAATAGTGCTGCAGTCCTTCAGCTATTGCTTTTGGGAAACAGAATTTGGCAGGTCTACCCCTTATGCTTGATCACAAATATTGGTGTTTATTCCATATCCTATTTCAAATCCCCCCTTTTCCTTTAGAACACGTATATTAACCTTAATTGAATCCACAACAAATTCCATTACCATTCGCAAAATTACGTCCTACGGACGGAGCCACGGCTAATGATCTAGGCCATCAGATATTGCACTTTTACAAATTAGGTCCTATGAGTAGGGCTATTCCTACTAATCTAGTACTTTAGATACTGCACTTTAACAAATTAGCTCCTGGGGGCGGGATCACGCCTTATAATCTAATCCTGCCAGTTTTTGACCTGATAATATTGCATCCACACCTGATTTAAAGTCACTTATTTTAGTAGTACGTCAGATATTGCATTTTTGTTAATGGGGTGGAATGGATTGGCCTCACTTCAGAGACATCAGTTAAATGCTGTAGCATCCACTGAGTCAAACAAACTGAATTTAAATCTTATTTGTCTGTGTCATTTGAAAATTCAAATATTGACAAATTTAACATTGACATACTATTTAAATTTTCACAATTTAAAACTTTTGAACATTTTTTGTATGGAAAATCGAAAATCGACTCAATAAATGGACCACATGATTCAAATGCAATGTTAAAGTAACCTATAACGATCCTCGAAAGATTGTCTTCCTATTGATGCCGGTTTGTTGGACATCGGTTGGGTGGTTTTGAAGTCTATAGTGGACATACGTAGAAACAAATGTTCACTTTTATATATATACTAGCTGACCGGGCAGACATCGTCCTGCCTAAAGAAGTATTGACTTAAATGTAACTTTTTGGGTGCAATATATCTTCGGGTGCGTTAGATTCTTTTAATATTCTCATCGAAGCAAAAAGTATTATGGTTTATTTAATGATCATAATTTTTTAATGAAAGAAATTTATTGCAATGCTTCTGATAGAACAACGTGAATGGGAGAACCAAGGGGAGAACCCATGCAACATAAGCTGTTGATGCGAAAAAACATAGATTTTCCAAATTCAACTGCAAACTTGAATAGACTGTCTTTCAGTTTTAGTGATTGTCATCGCAAATTTTAAACGAACTGGGGATTGTTATCATTTAAAATCAAACGGCAAATTCGTGTGTCATTGGCAATACATCGGTTCCCTTATATTTTCCGTTTAAATGAATTTAAGAACAATAACACAATCGCGCGATAAAGGAGTTAAATCATTTTTTTGAGTGACATAGTACACTCCTCCCTCACTATGATATGCCATGTTTGCAACTTTTTTTATCTCGATATTACATGCGGGTTTCTCAGAAAATTTGCAATTTATTGCGCTGTTCTGCAACATCGTTGCGCAATAAAGGAGGATGTAGTAACCGACGCGATAAGTTTTGCGATCGAACATTTGCCAAAATCAACGATATCAAAACCGATGGATGCATCAACGAAATAAAATCCTCCACACTCGTTCGTAATTGCTTATAAATTTTTGTTACAATGTTGTGTGCCTTTCGTTATTCTAGTTGTAATAGATGCAGATTTCGGAAATGTTTAAATTCGTGGGTATTCGAATTTTTTTCTATCGTAGATCTCGGTCACATACACCACTGGTCTCAAATAATTCCATATCAAATATCAACCCGAATGGTACTATAGTCCCTCAGCTATTGCGTTTGGAAGACAGAATTGGGCAAGGCCACCCATTTTTGGCTAGATCACACATTGTCCACCATATTTTAAATCCCGACTTTTCCTTTAAAATCCGTATACTTAACTTAATTAAATCCACACCAAATTTCATGGTCATTCGCAAAATAGTTCTTCAGACATCACATTTTAACAAATTACGTTTAACGGGCAGGCCACGCCTAACGATCTAGTACTTCAGATACCACACTTTAACAAAGTATCTCCCATGGGCGGGGCCACGCCTAATAATCAAATCACGACAGATTTTGAACTAATCATATTGCATCCTCTCCTAATTTAAAGTCACTAATTGTAGTAGTAAGACAGATATTGCATTTCTTGTAATGGGGTGGAATGGGTAGACCACACCTGAAGAACATCGGTTGAATGTTGTACCATCCTATAAGTTTAAAATGTAGTATACATACATAAATGAAGCATTTGTCAGAGCATATTAAATATGTCAATATTTAAATTTTCAAAATTACAAATTTTAGATAATTTTGTATGGGAAAAATCGAAAATTGACTATTAAATGGACCAAATGTGTCTAATGCAATGTTTAAATAGCCTATAAGCATCCTCGGAAGATTGCCTTTCTAACGATACCGGTTTGTTGCACATCGGTTGGATGGTTTTGAAGTCTATAGAGGACATACGTAGAAACAAATGTTCACTTTAATATATATAGATATACATATGTAAGTATGTAAACAAATAATAACAATAAATGATTAAAAGGAGGTATTGTAAGATATAAGATAAGGCTGACATCACCGCCATACAGGAAATGAGATGGACGGGACAGGGATGCACACGACGAAAGAACTGTGACATCTTTTACAGCTGCCATGCAGAAAGACACGAATTTGGATGTGGTTTCATAGTCGGCAAGAGACTTCTACACCTGGTCTCGCGGTTTAACCCTGTAAGTGACCGAATAGCCACCATTCGCATCCGGGCGAAATATTTTTACATCACGCTGATTTGTGTACACGCCCCGACGGAAGATAAAGACGATGAGATTAAAGATGCATTTTACGAGCGCCTAGAGGAAACATACGACCGCTGCCCTGGCCACGACATTAAAATTGTTCTAGGAGACTTTAATGCAAAAATAGGAAGGGAAGATGTTCTTGGTCCATCGATCGGAAAATTCAGCCTGCATACCGACACGTCAGACAACGGGTTTAGGCTGGTTAGCTTCGCAGCGGGAAGGAACATGGTAGTTAGTGGAACCAGGTTCCAGCACAAAGATATCCACAAGGCAACTTGGCTATCCCCCGATCAAAACACCAAAAATCAAATTGATCATGTGGTAATTGATGGCAGGCATGCATCTAGTGTCATGGACGTGCGTGTGATCCGTGGTGCTAATATTGGCTCGGATCATTACCTGGTTGCAGCCAAGGTTCGCACAAGATTGAGCAGAGCGAAAAACGCACGTAACCAAACACAAAGAAAGCTGGACATCGCGAAGCTGCAAACCCCAGAGATAGCTACTGCCTACTCCGACCAACTCTCCCAACTTTTACGGCACAACGCCTCTACTTCTGACGTTCCCGATACACAGTGGCAGCATATTGCGCATTCCATGGCAACCGCCGCAACAACCGTGCTAGGATATAATAGCGGCGCTCAGACGAATCCTTGTACGATGAAGAATGTCGCATAGCGTCTGAGGAACAGGATGCTGCTTATATGGCAACGCTACAGCCAATTGTAACCCGTGCTGTTAGGGAACGGCATAAGGGGAAAGTAAAACGGGCGAGACAGCTATTTAGGCGAAAAAAACGTCAGATGAAGGAACGGGAGAGCGAGGATAAAGAGCGATACAGGGATAGAGGTGATGCCCGAAAATTTTACCAGAAAGTAAGAGCAAATGGATACGGTAATGGCCTCCCCACCTGTAAGGACAGTGATGGAAATCTGGTCACGGATACGCAGAGTGTGCTGCACATATGGAGAGAACACTTCCAGCAACTGCTGGTTCCAGAAGGCAGCGCACGTGAAGTTATCACGCCAATTGTCGACGACGGCTTAGATTGCCCACCACCAAGTCAAGCCGAGGTAAGAAGAGCAATATCGCGGCTGAAAAACAACAAAGCAGCCGGTGCCGACGGTCTGCCCGCAGAGCATGCACCAGCTCCTGCGCACGGTTTGGCTTAAAGAGTGCATGCCCGACGATTGGAATGTAAGCGTATTATGTCCTGTGCTGAAAAAAGGTGATCCAAGTGTGTGCTCCAACTACCGCGGGATCAGCCTTTTACCCATCGCATATAAGGTCCTGTCGAGTGTGCTATGTGATAGACTAAAGCCAGTGTTATCCAACCTGATCGGGCCTTATCAGTGTGGCTTTAGACCTGGAAAATCAACAACTGACCAGATTTTCACACTTCGGCAAATCCTGGAAAAGACCCAAGAGAAACAGATCGACACGTACCATCTTTTTGTCGACTATAAAGCTGCCTTCGACAGCCCGATACGGCAGAAATTACTTGAAGCCATGGCTGAGTTTGGTATTCCAGCGAAGCTGATACGTCTTTGCGGAATGACGCTGACTGACACGAAGTCTTCAGTGAAGATTGGCAAGGACCTTACGGAGCCATTCTATACCATACGAGGCCTAAAACAAGGCGACGGCCTATCGTGCGATCTCTTCAACATTGTGATGGAGATGATAATGAGAAAAGCTGCAGTAAACACGAATGGCACTATATTCAACAAAAGCCACATGCTACTCGCGTACGCTGATGACGTAGACATCATCGGTCGAAAACTGCGGGATGTGACTGCAGCCTTCTCAGGTATTCAGAAGGAATCAGCGAAAATGGGCCTAACGGTGAACGAGGACAAAACGAAGTTATTAGTTTCAACGAACAAAGAATCTACTCGTTTGGGAAACTGCGTGAACGTTGACAACTATAATTTCGAGGTGGTAGATAATTTTGTCGGCTCCACGAAAAGGTGCCCGGACATAACCCCCACGGACATAATCCCCAACACGATTTTGGGGCTTATGTCCGCCACGCTCTGCGGACATAACCCCCAATTTGCATTTGGGATTATGTCCGCGGGGCATTACGGACATAAGCCCCAACAAATATAACGGACATAACACCCAAACTAATTTTGCGACTAAAAGTAATGAAAAAGGTTGATGCAGTTGATGAAATGGGGGTGGGCGGACGCCCACCCCCAAAAAGAAGTGACTTTTTAAGTAACTAACAAACTACGACTACGGCGGGGGGCGTGCCCCCCACCGCATTTGTCTCTTGCTGCAGAGAGACAGATTAAGTACGCAACTAGACTAACTACGGCGGATGCGGCGGGGGGCGTGCCCCCCACCGCATTCGTCTCGCGCTGGTGAGAGAGAGAGAAAGAGTAGCAAGGCTAATTACGCAGCGAGACTAACTACGGCGTATGCGGTGGGGGGCGTGCCCCTCACCGCATTCGTCTCGTGCTGCAGAGAGACAGATTAAGTACGCAACTAGACTAACTACGGCGGATGCGGCGGGGGGCGTGCCCCCCACCGCATTCGTCTCGCGCTGCAGTGAGACAGATTAAGTATGCAACGAGACTAAATACGGCGGATGCGGCGGGGGGCGTGCCCCCCACCGCATTCGTCCCTCGCTACAATAGCAATATTTAAAATCGTTCTCTTCATATGTTGAAATACTAAAAACAACAACAAATTCGGTCATAATCCCCATTGGGGCTTATGTCATTGGGGATTATGTCCGACATGTTGCCCGGACATAAGCCCCAAAATCGTTTTGGGGATTATGTCCGTGTGGGGTTATGTCACGGCACCCCACGAAAAGCCCCCCAATGAAATAACGCCCAGGAAATAACCCCCAATGAAATAAACCCCAAAAAATAGGAAATAACACCCAAAAACAGTGAATGAAATAACATCCAAAAATAAATGAAATAAACCCCAAAGCGAAAACGAAACAACCCCCAATATTTGGGAGTTATTTCATATGAAATAACACCCAATGATGAAAATGAAATAACCCCCAATGAAATAAACCCCATCAGCAACAAAAATGAAATTATGCCCAAAATTCATAAAAGAGTCAGTTTCACCAAGGATTTTATGAAGTCAATATGGACCAACAGCAAAGTCGCAAAATTATTTAAATGAATCGTGTGGATCGTAGATCGTTGTAGCCCTGCTCTATTTTCGCAGTTCGGAAGACAATTTGCCTTTTACGTTTGGCCTTTACACAACCACCTCCAGTGTTCACAAGCAAATCAAACTCTCTGCATTTATTGAATTTACCCTTTTGAAGAACTCTTACAAATTTAAAAAAAAATGCCATTCTTAGTGTGTACTAACTGAATTCTCAAAATGAGATATTGCATTTTTGTTAATGGGGTGGAATGGATTGGCCTCACTTCAGAGACATCAGTTAAATGCTGTAGCATCCACTGAGTCAAACAAACTGAATTTAAATCTTATTTGTCTGTGTCATTTGAAAATTCAAATATTGACAAATTTAACATTGACATACTATTTAAATTTTCACAATTTAAAACTTTTGAACATTTTTTGTATGGAAAATCGAAAATCGACTCAATAAATGGACCACATGATTCAAATGCAATGTTAAAGTAACCTATAACGATCCTCGAAAGATTGTCTTCCTATTGATGCCGGTTTGTTGGACATCGGTTGGGTGGTTTTGAAGTCTATAGTGGACATACGTAGAAACAAATGTTCACTTTTATATATATACTAGCTGACCGGGCAGACATCGTCCTGCCTAAAGAAGTATTGACTTAAATGTAACTTTTTGGGTGCAATATATCTTCGGGTGCGTTAGATTCTTTTAATATTCTCATCGAAGCAAAAAGTATTATGGTTTATTTAATGATCATAATTTTTTAATGAAAGAAATTTATTGCAATGCTTCTGATAGAACAACGTGAATGGGAGAACCAAGGGGAGAACCCATGCAACATAAGCTGTTGATGCGAAAAAACATAGATTTTCCAAATTCAACTGCAAACTTGAATAGACTGTCTTTCAGTTTTAGTGATTGTCATCGCAAATTTTAAACGAACTGGGGATTGTTATCATTTAAAATCAAACGGCAAATTCGTGTGTCATTGGCAATACATCGGTTCCCTTATATTTTCCGTTTAAATGAATTTAAGAACAATAACACAATCGCGCGATAAAGGAGTTAAATCATTTTTTTGAGTGACATAGTACACTCCTCCCTCACTATGATATGCCATGTTTGCAACTTTTTTTATCTCGATATTACATGCGGGTTTCTCAGAAAATTTGCAATTTATTGCGCTGTTCTGCAACATCGTTGCGCAATAAAGGAGGATGTAGTAACCGACGCGATAAGTTTTGCGATCGAACATTTGCCAAAATCAACGATATCAAAACCGATGGATGCATCAACGAAATAAAATCCTCCACACTCGTTCGTAATTGCTTATAAATTTTTGTTACAATGTTGTGTGCCTTTCGTTATTCTAGTTGTAATAGATGCAGATTTCGGAAATGTTTAAATTCGTGGGTATTCGAATTTTTTTCTATCGTAGATCTCGGTCACATACACCACTGGTCTCAAATAATTCCATATCAAATATCAACCCGAATGGTACTATAGTCCCTCAGCTATTGCGTTTGGAAGACAGAATTGGGCAAGGCCACCCATTTTTGGCTAGATCACACATTGTCCACCATATTTTAAATCCCGACTTTTCCTTTAAAATCCGTATACTTAACTTAATTAAATCCACACCAAATTTCATGGTCATTCGCAAAATAGTTCTTCAGACATCACATTTTAACAAATTACGTTTAACGGGCAGGCCACGCCTAACGATCTAGTACTTCAGATACCACACTTTAACAAAGTATCTCCCATGGGCGGGGCCACGCCTAATAATCAAATCACGACAGATTTTGAACTAATCATATTGCATCCTCTCCTAATTTAAAGTCACTAATTGTAGTAGTAAGACAGATATTGCATTTCTTGTAATGGGGTGGAATGGGTAGACCACACCTGAAGAACATCGGTTGAATGTTGTACCATCCTATAAGTTTAAAATGTAGTATACATACATAAATGAAGCATTTGTCAGAGCATATTAAATATGTCAATATTTAAATTTTCAAAATTACAAATTTTAGATAATTTTGTATGGGAAAAATCGAAAATTGACTATTAAATGGACCAAATGTGTCTAATGCAATGTTTAAATAGCCTATAAGCATCCTCGGAAGATTGCCTTTCTAACGATACCGGTTTGTTGCACATCGGTTGGATGGTTTTGAAGTCTATAGAGGACATACGTAGAAACAAATGTTCACTTTAATATATATAGATATACATATGTAAGTATGTAAACAAATAATAACAATAAATGATTAAAAGGAGGTATTGTAAGATATAAGATAAGGCTGACATCACCGCCATACAGGAAATGAGATGGACGGGACAGGGATGCACACGACGAAAGAACTGTGACATCTTTTACAGCTGCCATGCAGAAAGACACGAATTTGGATGTGGTTTCATAGTCGGCAAGAGACTTCTACACCTGGTCTCGCGGTTTAACCCTGTAAGTGACCGAATAGCCACCATTCGCATCCGGGCGAAATATTTTTACATCACGCTGATTTGTGTACACGCCCCGACGGAAGATAAAGACGATGAGATTAAAGATGCATTTTACGAGCGCCTAGAGGAAACATACGACCGCTGCCCTGGCCACGACATTAAAATTGTTCTAGGAGACTTTAATGCAAAAATAGGAAGGGAAGATGTTCTTGGTCCATCGATCGGAAAATTCAGCCTGCATACCGACACGTCAGACAACGGGTTTAGGCTGGTTAGCTTCGCAGCGGGAAGGAACATGGTAGTTAGTGGAACCAGGTTCCAGCACAAAGATATCCACAAGGCAACTTGGCTATCCCCCGATCAAAACACCAAAAATCAAATTGATCATGTGGTAATTGATGGCAGGCATGCATCTAGTGTCATGGACGTGCGTGTGATCCGTGGTGCTAATATTGGCTCGGATCATTACCTGGTTGCAGCCAAGGTTCGCACAAGATTGAGCAGAGCGAAAAACGCACGTAACCAAACACAAAGAAAGCTGGACATCGCGAAGCTGCAAACCCCAGAGATAGCTACTGCCTACTCCGACCAACTCTCCCAACTTTTACGGCACAACGCCTCTACTTCTGACGTTCCCGATACACAGTGGCAGCATATTGCGCATTCCATGGCAACCGCCGCAACAACCGTGCTAGGATATAATAGCGGCGCTCAGACGAATCCTTGTACGATGAAGAATGTCGCATAGCGTCTGAGGAACAGGATGCTGCTTATATGGCAACGCTACAGCCAATTGTAACCCGTGCTGTTAGGGAACGGCATAAGGGGAAAGTAAAACGGGCGAGACAGCTATTTAGGCGAAAAAAACGTCAGATGAAGGAACGGGAGAGCGAGGATAAAGAGCGATACAGGGATAGAGGTGATGCCCGAAAATTTTACCAGAAAGTAAGAGCAAATGGATACGGTAATGGCCTCCCCACCTGTAAGGACAGTGATGGAAATCTGGTCACGGATACGCAGAGTGTGCTGCACATATGGAGAGAACACTTCCAGCAACTGCTGGTTCCAGAAGGCAGCGCACGTGAAGTTATCACGCCAATTGTCGACGACGGCTTAGATTGCCCACCACCAAGTCAAGCCGAGGTAAGAAGAGCAATATCGCGGCTGAAAAACAACAAAGCAGCCGGTGCCGACGGTCTGCCCGCAGAGCATGCACCAGCTCCTGCGCACGGTTTGGCTTAAAGAGTGCATGCCCGACGATTGGAATGTAAGCGTATTATGTCCTGTGCTGAAAAAAGGTGATCCAAGTGTGTGCTCCAACTACCGCGGGATCAGCCTTTTACCCATCGCATATAAGGTCCTGTCGAGTGTGCTATGTGATAGACTAAAGCCAGTGTTATCCAACCTGATCGGGCCTTATCAGTGTGGCTTTAGACCTGGAAAATCAACAACTGACCAGATTTTCACACTTCGGCAAATCCTGGAAAAGACCCAAGAGAAACAGATCGACACGTACCATCTTTTTGTCGACTATAAAGCTGCCTTCGACAGCCCGATACGGCAGAAATTACTTGAAGCCATGGCTGAGTTTGGTATTCCAGCGAAGCTGATACGTCTTTGCGGAATGACGCTGACTGACACGAAGTCTTCAGTGAAGATTGGCAAGGACCTTACGGAGCCATTCTATACCATACGAGGCCTAAAACAAGGCGACGGCCTATCGTGCGATCTCTTCAACATTGTGATGGAGATGATAATGAGAAAAGCTGCAGTAAACACGAATGGCACTATATTCAACAAAAGCCACATGCTACTCGCGTACGCTGATGACGTAGACATCATCGGTCGAAAACTGCGGGATGTGACTGCAGCCTTCTCAGGTATTCAGAAGGAATCAGCGAAAATGGGCCTAACGGTGAACGAGGACAAAACGAAGTTATTAGTTTCAACGAACAAAGAATCTACTCGTTTGGGAAACTGCGTGAACGTTGACAACTATAATTTCGAGGTGGTAGATAATTTTGTCGGCTCCACGAAAAGGTGCCCGGACATAACCCCCACGGACATAATCCCCAACACGATTTTGGGGCTTATGTCCGCCACGCTCTGCGGACATAACCCCCAATTTGCATTTGGGATTATGTCCGCGGGGCATTACGGACATAAGCCCCAACAAATATAACGGACATAACACCCAAACTAATTTTGCGACTAAAAGTAATGAAAAAGGTTGATGAAGTTGATGAAATGGGGGTGGGCGGACGCCCACCCCCAAAAAGAAGTGACTTTTTAAGTAACTAACAAACTACGACTACGGCGGGGGGCGTGCCCCCCACCGCATTTGTCTCTTGCTGCAGAGAGACAGATTAAGTACGCAACTAGACTAACTACGGCGGATGCGGCGGGGGGCGTGCCCCCCACCGCATTCGTCTCGCGCTGGTGAGAGAGAGAGAAAGAGTAGCAAGGCTAATTACGCAGCGAGACTAACTACGGCGTATGCGGTGGGGGGCGTGCCCCTCACCGCATTCGTCTCGTGCTGCAGAGAGACAGATTAAGTACGCAACTAGACTAACTACGGCGGATGCGGCGGGGGGCGTGCCCCCCACCGCATTCGTCTCGCGCTGCAGTGAGACAGATTAAGTATGCAACGAGACTAAATACGGCGGATGCGGCGGGGGGCGTGCCCCCCACCGCATTCGTCCCTCGCTACAATAGCAATATTTAAAATCGTTCTCTTCATATGTTGAAATACTAAAAACAACAACAAATTCGGTCATAATCCCCATTGGGGCTTATGTCATTGGGGATTATGTCCGACATGTTGCCCGGACATAAGCCCCAAAATCGTTTTGGGGATTATGTCCGTGTGGGGTTATGTCACGGCACCCCACGAAAAGCCCCCCAATGAAATAACGCCCAGGAAATAACCCCCAATGAAATAAACCCCAAAAAATAGGAAATAACACCCAAAAACAGTGAATGAAATAACATCCAAAAATAAATGAAATAAACCCCAAAGCGAAAACGAAACAACCCCCAATATTTGGGAGTTATTTCATATGAAATAACACCCAATGATGAAAATGAAATAACCCCCAATGAAATAAACCCCATCAGCAACAAAAATGAAATTATGCCCAAAATTCATAAAAGAGTCAGTTTCACCAAGGATTTTATGAAGTCAATATGGACCAACAGCAAAGTCGCAAAATTATTTAAATGAATCGTGTGGATCGTAGATCGTTGTAGCCCTGCTCTATTTTCGCAGTTCGGAAGACAATTTGCCTTTTACGTTTGGCCTTTACACAACCACCTCCAGTGTTCACAAGCAAATCAAACTCTCTGCATTTATTGAATTTACCCTTTTGAAGAACTCTTACAAATTTAAAAAAAAATGCCATTCTTAGTGTGTACTAACTGAATTCTCAAAATGAAAAAAATGCTCGATTTCTATCCGTCAATATGAACACAAATGGAAATATCTGTAAACATTCAAAAGATATTGTAATATATTCACAGGCTAAAAGTTTTCTTGTAAAAGGCCTATTTTTATATAATTATAACCCCTAAAAACCAACAGCTTTAAATATGAAATAACCTCCGAATAAAAAATAAAATAACACCCAAATTATTCACGATATGAAACAATCCCCAAATTTAAAAATTTGGTTGGGTGTTATTTCATTGGAGATTATTTCATAATTTGAAAACCCTAAATGAGGAATGAAATAATTCCCAAAGAAAAATGAAAAACAGCCCAAAAAAATTGGGAGTTTTTCATATGAAATAACATCCAAAAATGTATGAAAAACATTTGGGGAATATTTCATTTCTCGTTTGGGCGTTATTTCATTGGGGGGCTTTTCGTGGAGCCAATTTTGTCTACCTAGGCTCCGCCATCAACAAAGCAAATAATGTCAGCCTAGAAATCCGGAGAAGAATCCTGCTTGCAAATAAATGCTACTACGGACTAAGCAAGCGATTCAATGACAGAGCCCTCTCTCGACGAACAAAACTCAAGCTATACCAGATACTAATTCTACCTGTCTTAATGTATGGCTCAGAATCCTGGGTTATGACACAAGCGGATGAATCGGTTCTGGCGGTATTCGAGAGAAAAATACTGTTTTTACTGTTTACTGTTTTTATTTCATATAAAAACAAATTTTTTTTTTTTAACTTTGTTTGATTCAAATCTTTAACGCGTTTGGTGCGTAACCTTTTTTAACGATAGCGAAAAACTATAAACGCAGTTCTTAATATTTTTCCATGCCCTACACGATTTTGGCTGGGGAGATTTGATATTTGCAAAAAATGCAAAAAGTTATTACCCTAATCGGCATAGGCTAGTGGGTCTTGTGGAGTATAGGCCTGAAGTGCAGAACATGGGGCGGGAGCCCGATTAAAAAAAAATGCCATTGTCTTCGTCTTGGTCCCCAAACATCGGAATGGTAGATCAAAGTTGGCGCTCAGGCCCATGGGGCCCGGGAGGGTCAAAAAGGGGCCCCTTTCGGTTCTATGATGACCCCCCATATCAAATGAAAGATATTTTCAAGACGATGTTATTTTTAAGTTCCTACGGGTCAAATGATGATTTTTTGAAAAATTATTTTTTTTTTGGGTCCCGCCCCATATTCTGCCCTTTGCCGAATATGGTGCCGGACATGTTGACATCAGCCTTTCTCATTACCTTCTCCACAACTATATTAAATAGTGTTCAGGACAAGCTATCACCCTGCCTGACACATCATTCCGTGCTGATTGGTTCGGAGTGAACCAGACTTAGACATGGCCTCAAATAGCCTTTTCCTTATCGGAGAGTCGCAGGCAGCTTTGTAGTCGACGAAGAGGTGGTAGGTGTCGATCTGATTTTCATTAGTTTTTTCCGGGATTTGTCGTAAGGTGAGTATTTGATCCGTCGTAGATTTACCAGGGCAAAAGCCGCACTGATAAAGTCCAATTAGTTTTTCTTCAATTGACTAGACGTTCACCCAATATGTTCGAAACGACTTGTACGCAATTTGTAATAGGCTTATTTCACGGTAGTTCTTACATTCACTAGGGTCTCCTTTCGGCGGTATGCCATAAGGCCCCACGAAAATACATCCAAAATCAAAAATGAAATTAGGCCCCAAAAAAATATATGGAAAACAACAACACGAAATTTTATGATTTTTTGGGGCTTAATGTCATATTTTTATTGGGGTATATTTGCATAATGCAATTATACCCCAATTGTATGTGTGACAATAGACCCCAAAGATTTTTTTGGTGCATAATTTCATAAACTTGTATAACATCTTGCACGGAGAAAAAACCATCCATCTTTCTCTCAAGAATTTTTTCAACCATTATCTTCGCCTCTTCTAACAACAACGACGCTTCATTAATTACAGACTCATTGCTTCATCTCAGCTGTTTTGGCATACATATTAATAGGGAAATAAAGAAAACGTTCAATTATCTCACAAAAACTAAAAACACGCTTTTCTTTAACAAACAAAAGAAAGCCATAATTCGCTCGATTTTTTTAAAAAAATTATTCGTCTGAGGCTCTTTTGTTAAAAAAAAACTAAAAACATGAAAAATTTAAATTTTCTTTTTTCTAAAAACATGAAAATTTTTTTAAAAATAGTCGCGCGGTTTTTCTTTTTTCTAAAAACATGAAAAATTATTTTAAAAAAATCGCGCGATTTTTTTAAATAATTTTTCGCCTGCGGCCCTTGATTGTGATTTTTATAAAATAATTTTTGGTCTGTGCCCCTTTTCTTTAGAAAACTAAAAACATCGCGCGATTTTTTTAAAATAATTTTTTACCTGCGGCGCTTTTTACGTAACAGACAATTTACCATATGCATTGAAAAAATTCCGTGATTTATAAAAAATAACTTTTCGTCTAGCCAACGCAACCGTTGAACCTTAATGTGTTTGACCACGTCAATGTCAGTGTACAGCTCGTACAGCTCATGATTCATACGACGCCGATACTCTCCGTTAACGATGATGGGCCCATATATTTTACGGGGTATTTTTCTCTCGAATACCGCCAGAACCGATTCATCTGCTTGAGTCATAACCCAGGATTCTGAGCCATACATTAAGACAGGTAGAACCAGTATTTGGTATAGCTGGAGTTTTGTTCGTCGAGAGAGGGCTCTGTCATTGAAACGCTTGCTTAGTCCGTAGTAGCATTTATTTGCAAGCAGGATTCTTCTCCGGATTTCTAGGCTGACATTATTTTCTTTGTTGATGGCGGTGCCTAGGTAGACAAAATTATCTACCACCTCGAAATTATAGTTGTCAACGTTCACGCAGTTTCCCAAACGAGTAGATTCTTTGTTCGTTGAAACTAATAACTTCGTTTTGTCCTCGTTCACCGTTAGGCCCATTTTCGCTGATTCCTTCTGTATACCCGAGAATGCTGCAGTCACATCCCGCAGTTTTCGACCGATGATGTCTACGTCATCAGCGTACGCGAGTAGCATGTGGCTTTTGTTGAATATAGTGCCATTCGTGTTTACTGCAGCTTTTCTCATTATCATCTCCATCACAATGTTGAAGAGATCGCACGATAGGCCGTCGCCTTGTTTTAGGCCTCGTATGGTATAGAATGGCTCCGTAAGGTCCTTGCCAATCTTCACTGAAGACTTCGTGTCAGTCAGCGTCATTCCGCAAAGACGTATCAGCTTCGCTGGAATACCAAACTCAGCCATGGCTTCAAGTAATTTCTGCCGTATCGGGCTGTCGAAGGCAGCTTTATAGTCGACAAAAAGATGGTACGTGTCGATCTGTTTCTCTTGGGTCTTTTCCAGGATTTGCCGAAGTGTGAAAATCTGGTCAGTTGTTGATTTTCCAGGTCTAAAGCCACACTGATAAGGTCCGATCAGGTTGGATAACACTGGCTTTACTCTTTCACATAGCACACTCGACAGGACCTTATATGCGATGGGTAAAAGGCTGATCCCGCGGTAGTTGGAGCACACACTTGGATCACCTTTTTTCAGCACAGGACATAATACGCTTACATTCCAATCATCGGGCATGCACTCTTTAAGCCAAACCGTGCGCAAGAGCTGGTGCATGCTCGTTATCAACTCCTCGCCACCGGACTTGAAGAGCTCTGCGGGCAGACCGTCGGCACCGGCTGCTTTGTTGTTTTTCAGCCGCGATATTGCTCTTCTTACCTCGGCTTGACTTGGTGGTGGGCAATCTAAGCCGTCATCGACAATTGGCGTGATAACTTCACGTGCGCTGCCTTCTGGAACCAGCAGTTGCTGGAAGTGTTCTCTCCATATGTGCAGCACACTTTGCGTATCCGTGACCAGATTTCCATCACTGTCTTTACAGGTGGGGAGGCCATTACCGTATCCATTTGCTCTTACTTTCTGGTAAAATTTTCGGGCCTCACCTCTATCCCTGTATCGCTCAATATCCTCGTTCTCCCGTTCCTACATCTGACGTTTCTTTCGCCTAAATAGCTGTCTCGTCCGTTTTGCTTTCTCCTTATGCCGTTCCCTAACAGCACGGGTTGCAATTGGCTGTAGCGTTGCCATATAAGCAGCATCCTGTTCCTCAGACGCTATGCGACATTCTTCATCGTACCAGGATTCGTCTGAGCGCCGCTTTTCATATCCTAGCACGGTTGTTGCGGCGGTTGCCATGGAATGCGCAATATGCTGCCACTGTGTATCGGGAACGTCAGAAGTTGAGGCGTTGTGTCGTAAAAGTTGGGAGAGTTGGTCGGAGTAGGCAGTACCTATCTCTGGGGTTTGCAGCTTCGCGATGTCCAGCTTTCTTTGTGTTTGGTTACGTGCGTTTTTCGCTCTGCTCAATCTTGTGCGCACCTTGGCTGCAACCAGGTAATGATCCGAGCCAATATTAGCACCACGGATCACACGCACGTCCATGACACTAGATGCATGCCTGCCATCAATTACCACATGATCAATTTGATTTTTGGTGTTTTGATCGGGGGATAGCCAAGTTGCCTTGTGGATATCTTTGTGCTGGAACCTGGTTCCACTAACTACCATGTTCCTTCCCGCTGCGAAGCTAACCAGCCTAAACCCGTTGTCTGACGTGTCGGTATGCAGGCTAAATTTACCGATCGATGGACCAAGAACATCTTCCCTTCCTATTTTTGCATTAAAGTCTCCCGGAACAATTTTAATGTCGTGGCCAGGGCAGCGGTCGTATGTTTCCTCTAGGCGCTCGTAAAATGCATCTTTAATCTCATCGGCTTTATCTTCCGTCGGGGCGTGTACACAAATCAGCGTGATGTAAAAATATTTCGCCCGGATGCGAATGGTGGCTATTCGGTCACTTACAGGGTTAAACCGCGAGACCAGGTGTCGAAGTCTCTTGCCGACTATGAAACCACACCCAAATTCGTGTCTTTCTGCATGGCAGCTGTAAAAGATGTCACAGTTCTTTCGTCGTGTGCATCCCTGTCCCGTCCATCTCATTTCCTGTATGGCGGTGATGTCAGCCTTGTATTTGTCGAGGACATCCGCCAGTTGGATAGAGGCACCATCTCTGTAAAGAGTACGGTCAGTATAGTTTAGCTAATATGCAATGATTAGAAATTGAAGAAATTACTTATAATTGAAATTATATATTTTGTTTGGTGATTTTTCATATGAAACCAGTAAGAAAGTTTCAGTCGGGCGACCCGACTTACATATACCATCACCCTCAGTAAAATAAAACCAGTACAGAAATTTCAGTCAGTTAAACTGACTGATAAATACCATCACCCAATATAAGATATTGTTTAAGTCTTGAGTTATTGAAATTAACCGATTTGTAATTAAAACCAGTTAGAAAGTTTCAGTCGGGCAACCCAACTTACATTTACCCTTACCCTCAGTAAAACAAATAATTTTCTATTATATTGATATTATTACTCGATTTCTAAAGTGGGCGTAGTGGTTCATTTGTATGGGAGGTACGAGAAGGGGTGTGGTTAGGCTTCCAGATTTATTCTCTATTACTTTATCCTGTTATAGCTTTACTAATTACAGAATTTGGGCACGATTGCCTTGGGTGTACTGATATTATTAGTACATCCCTAAAGTGGGCGGAAAGGTACATTTGTATGGGAGGTACCATAAGGGGCGTCGCTAGACTTCCAATTTTTTCTCCAAAACTTTGTCCTGTTATAACATAACAAAATACAGAATTTGGGCACGATCGTGTCGAGTGTATTGATATTATTACCCTATTTCTAAAGTGGGCGGAGTGGTACATTTGTATGGGAGGTACCAGAAGGGGCGTGTCTAGACTTCCAGATTTTTTCTCCAAAACTTTATCCTGCTTAAACTTTACCAAATACAGAATTTGGGCACGATCGCGTTAGGTCTTTTAATAATATTAATCGATTTCCAAAGTGGGCGGTACCAGATGTGTATGGGATGTACCAGATGGGGCGTGAATAGACTTCTAATTTTGTTTTCCAAAACTTTATCCTGTTATAGCTTTACTAAAAATAGAATTTGGGTACGATCACGTTTAATTTATTGATATTATTTCTCCATCTCTATAGTGGGCGGAAAGGTAGAATTGTATGGGAGGTACCAGAAGGGGCGTGGCTAGGATTTCAAAATTTTTTCTAAAACTTTATCCTGTTATAGCTTTACTAAATACAGAATTTGGGGACGATCCCGTAGGGTGTATTGATATTATTACTCGATTTCTAAAGTGGGCGGAATGATGTATTTGTATGGGAGGTACCAGAAGGGGCGGGGCCATGTAGCCTATTTGCAATACCGTAAGTAGTTTTGAGAAAATAATAACTCGTGCAAAATTTCAAAACATTTGGTTGTGTCTTTCGAAAGTTATCGTGCGAACCAGCCGGACAGCCACCAGACAGACAGACAGACAGACGGACATGGCTCAAACGACTTAAAAAGTCATGAATCGAATTTGGTTCAAAGAAACCTAGGGTCTAAAGTCACTCCTTCTATGTGTTATACTTTTGGGTCGTATCAAATGATATATACCCTCATCCCTAAGGGTGATGGTATAAAAAATTGCTATTATATTGATATTATTACTCGATTTCTAAAGTGGGTGGAGTGGTAAATTTGTATGGGAGGTACTAGAAGGGGCGTGTCTAGATTTCTAGGTTTATTCTCCAAAACTTTATCCTGTTATAGCTTTACTACATACCGAGTTTGGGCACGATAGCGTTGGATGTTTTGATATTATTACTCCATCTCTGAAGTGGGCTGAAAGATACATTAGTATGGGAGGTCCCATAAGGGGCGCCGCTAGACTTCCAATTTTTTCTCCAAAACTTTATCCTGTTATAACTTAACAAAATACAGAATTGGTGCACCATCGTGTCGAGTATATTGATGTTATTACTCCATCTCTAAAGTGGTTGGAGTGGTACATTTGTATGGGAGGTACTTTATCCTTCTTGAGCTTTACCAAATACAGAATTTGGGCACGAACGCGTTAGGTCTTTTAATAATATTAATCGATTTCTAAAGTGGGCGGTACCAGATTTGTATGGGAGGTACCAGATGGGGCGTGGATTGACTTCCAATTTTTATACCATTACCCTTAGGGATGAAGGTATATATAATTTGATACGAGCCAAAAGTGTAACACATAGAAGGAGTGACTTTAGACCCTAGGTTTCTTTGAACCAAATTCGATACATGACTTTTTAAGTCGTTTGAGCCATGTCCGTCTGTCTGTCTGTCTGGTGGCTGTCAGGCTGGTTCGCACGATAACTTTCGAAAGACGCAACCAAATGTTTTGAAATTCTGCACGAGTTATTATTTTCCCAAAACTACTTACGGTATTGAAAATGGGCTACATGGCCCCGCCCCTTCTGGTACCTCCCATACAAATACATCATTCCGCCCACTTTAGAAATCGAAAAATAATATCAACACACCCTACGTGATCGTCCCCAAATTCTGTATTTAGTAAAGCTATAACAGGATAAAGTATTGGAAAAAATTTTGAAAGCCTAGCCACGCCCCTTCTGGTACCTCCCATACAAATCTACCTTTCCGCCCACTATAGAGATGGAGAAATAATATCAATAAATTAAACGTGATCGTACCCAAATTCTATTTTTAGTAAAGCTATAACAGGATAAAGTTTTGGAGAAAAAAATTGGAAGTCTATTCACGCCCCATCTGGTACCTCCCATACACATCTGGTACCGCCCACTTTAGAAATCGATTAATATTATTAAAAGACCTAACGCGATCGTGCCCAAATTCTGTATTTTGTTATGTTATAACAGGACAAAGTTTTGGAGAAAAAATTGGAAGTCTAGCGACGCCTCTTATGGTACCTCCCATACAAATGTACCTTTCCGCCCTCTTTAGGGATGTACTAATAATATCAGTACACCCAAGGCAATCGTGCCCAAATTTTGTAATTAGTAAAGCTATAACAGGATAGAGTAATGGAGAATAAATCTGGAAGCCTAACCACATCCCTTCTCGTACCTCCCATACAAATGTACCACTCCGCCCACTTTAGAAATCGAGTAATAATATCAATATAATAGAAAATTATTTGTTTTACTGAGGGTAAGGGTAAATGTAAGTTGGTTTGCCCGACTGAAACTTTCAAACTGGTTTTAATTACAAATTGGTTAATTTAAATAACTCAAGACTTAAACAATATCTTATATTGGGTGATGGTATTTATCAGTCAGTTCAACGGACTGAAATTTCTGTACTGGTTTCTCCTAAACTTTATCCTGTTATAGCTTTACTAAAAATAGAATTTGGGTACGATCACGTTTGATTTATTGATATTATTTCTCCATCTCTATAGTGGGCGGATAGGTAGATTTGTATGGGAGGTACCAGAAGGGGCGTGGCTAGGCTTTCAAAATTTTTTCCAAAACTTTATCCTGTTATAGCTTTACTAAATACAGAATTTGGGTACGATTGCGTTGGGTGTACTGATATTATTACTACATCCCTAAAGTGGGCGGAAAGGTACATTTGTATGGGAGGTACCATAAGGGGCGTCGCTAGACTTCCAATTTTTTCTCCAAAACTTTGTCCTGTTATAACATAACAAAATACAGAATTTGGGCACGATCGTGTCGAGTGTATTGATATTATTACCCTATTTCTAAAGTGGGCGGAGTGGTACATTTGTATGGAAGGTACCAGAAGGGACGTGTCTAGACTTCCAGATTTTTTCTCCAAAACTTTTTCCTTCTTGAGCTTTACCAAATACAGAATTTGGGCACGATCGCGTTAGGTCTTTTAATAATATTAATCGATTTCTAAAGTGGGCGGTACCAGATTTGTATGGGAGGTACCAGATGGGGCGTGGATAGACTTCCAATTTTGTTCTCCAAAACTTTATCATGTTATAGCTTTACTAAAAATAGAATTTGAGTACGATCACGTTCGTTTTATTGATATTATTTCTCCATCTCTATAGTGGGCGGAAAGGTAGATTTGTATGGGAGGTACCAGAAGGGGAGTGGCTAGGCTTTCAAAATTTTTTCCAAAACTTTATCCTCTTATAGATTTCTAAAGTGGGCGGAATGATGTATTTGTATGGGAGGTACCAGAAGGGGCGGGGCCATGTAGCCCATTTTCAATACCGTAAGTAGTTTTGGGAAAATAATAACTCGTGCAGAATTTCAAAACATTTGGTTGCGTCTTTCGAAAGTTATCGTGCGAACCAGCCTGACAGCCACCAGACAGACAGACAGACGGACATGGCTCAAACGACTTAAAAAGTCATGTATCGAATTTGGTTCAAAGAAACCTAGGGTCTAAGGTCACTCCTTCTATGTGTTACACTTTTGGGTCGTATCAAATGATATATACCCTCATCCCTAAGGGTGATTGTATAAAAATACTTTTTTTTGGGGCAGTTTTCATAATTGGTTTATGTAAATTTGTATTTTTATTTTGGCCAACTTTTCATTTTCATTTCTAATTTTCGGTAATTTTTGTTTGGGTTATATTTTCTACCGCCGTTTTGGGGCCTAGTTGCGTGTTGTGTTTTTATATACAAACTGCGATATTTATTTGAAAATTAGACCCCAAACACAAATATGAAAATATACCCCAATTTTATACAGAAAACAATAACACTATATTTTGGGCATATTTACATTTTTTTGGGGTGTATTTGCATACTTTCAAATAACAACTACGAAATTAGGCCCCAATATATAAATTTTGGGGCCTATTTTCATTATATGTTTGGGGTATAATTTCCTGGGGTCTATTTTCATAATGCAATTAGACCCCAACTTGGGCCCTAATTTCATTTTCACTTTGGGGTGTATTTTCGTGGGGCCTAATGTCATAGCGCCTCTCCTTTCTTGCATATGGGACATAACAGACCAAGACTGCAATCCCCGGCATGCTCTCCTCTAGCCAGATGTCATCCATGAGCTGATGCATGCCCCAAATCAGCTCCTCCCCGCCAGCCTTAAACAATTCAGCAGGGAGACCATCGTTATCAGTCGTTTAGTTGTTTTTATGGCGGGATATTGCCACACGTATCTCGCCTTGACACGGAGGTGGACAGTTAATACCATCGTCATGGATTGAAGTGGTCTTCTGGAGTGGTGTCCGTATCGATTAAATTTCTGAAATGATCTCTCCATATCTTCAGAATGTTATCCGGGCCGTCACTAGCTGGCCATAACTGTCCTTGCAGGAGGGCAACCCTGTTCCACGCATTCTCGCCTTAACTCTCTGGTAGAATTTTCGGGCTTCCCCTCTACTTTAGAGCAACTCTGTGCACTCCTCCTGTCTCTACAGCTCCCTCTTTCTCCGTCTAAAAAGACGAGTTGCCTCTCGTCTCTTCTCCCTTTGCCGTCCTCGAACAGCTCGCGTTGCCATTAGCTGCTGTTTCGCCCTGTATGCAGCATCCGTCTCTCTCGTGCCATTGCAACAGTCATCACAGTACTAGGCATCTTCTTGAGACGGCTTTGAGTACCCAAGTACGCTTCTCGCAGTCCCTTCTATGGAGTCAGCTATATATGGCCACTGTGAGGTAATATTATCAGGGGTTGAAGCATTCCGCAGCAGTTGAGTTAGGTGATTGGAGTAGGCGTCCGCTACCTCTGTGATCCGCAGTTTACCGATGTCTAGCTTTCGTTGTGCCTGGTTACATACGTTTTTCGCCATGCTTAGCCTTGTGCGTGCTTTAAGTGATCGGAGTCAATGTTCGCACCCCTGATCACTCGTACGTTCCAGAACACTCGATGCGTGCCTTCCATCGACTACCACGTGATCTATCTGATTCCTCGTCAATCGATCTGAAGATAACCATGTTGCCATATGAATATTTTTATGGTCAAATCTAGTGCTGCTAATTACCATATTTCTTGCCGCAGAGAAATCAATCAGTCTGATGACATTGTTCGACGTTTCGGTGTGCAGACTGAATTTCCAAAGGTAGGCTCAAATGCGGTCTTCCTGCCAATTTTTTGCATTACAATAGCCTGGTATAATTTTGATGTCATGGCTAGACCATAGCCCGAGCACTTTTTAGGCTCCCATAGAACTCGTCTTTGTCCGGATCACTTTTCTCTTTTGTGGGAGCATGGGCACATATAAGTGTTATGTGGAAAAACTTTGTTTTGACTCTTATGGTGGCTTAACGTTCACACACTGGGTTGAAACTTGAGACTAGGTGTCACAGTCTCTTGCGAACTACAAATCCACATCCGAACTCGTGCTTGTCCGCATGGTCACTATAGTAGTTGTCGCACGGCTTCATGCGCGAGCACCCATTCCTGTATAGCGGTTATGTCTGCCTTGTATTCTTCGAGGACTTCCACCAGTTGGATGGAGGAACCTGGTCTATACATTGCTCTAACCGGGTGCATATCCTCAAATCATGGTCCTTAATTAGTTTTGCGGTTGTCGGCAACAGTTTGGGGGGGTCCGTTACTACTTACTTCTTTTCATTGCAATAGTTTAAACTTAAGTGGCGGATTGCAAGCCCAGCGCACCTCGTGGCAGTTTTACCCTCCAGCCATGATTTTATTAGAGCCGCCTATTCGGGATTATTCGAAAAAATTGATATACAGTCGAATTTCTCTATAAAGTATTCACTGGGGATCACCGGTTCGTTATAGAGAAACTACTAGTTTTATATGGAAATACCAGCTTTTTATTTCATTTTAATGCTTTCTAAACATACAAATTTATATTACTATTAAACATTGAAACTACTAAGGAAGAAATAAATTACATCCGGGACATTATTTCTGGATTCTATAAATATTTTTTTGTGTGTGCAGAAATATATTGGAATTTTAATTTATTTTAATAAGATTCGTTGTAGAGAAAACTACGTTATAGAGAAAAATGTATGAAAAAACAACAGGAAAATTTTGTGTTTTTGAAAAAAAAATCTTTATAGAGAGAAGTTCGTTATAGAAAAATTCGACTGTATATATATAATATTTTGTTTAGAAGTTAAGGAGGAAAAATTTATTTTTCAAAAATAGGTGATTTTTTTATGGAAGGTTATTGAAGGTGTAAGGCTATTATGCCTACTAATAAAAGAAGAACATGGTACGAGCAAGGGAAGTCGTATTTCAACCTTACAAACGACATCAGCGATTTTAAATATAAAAAACGACAAAGATTCGACGTGACTACGACTTACATAATAAGAGGAATTGTATCTAGTAAATCTTCATGGGGGAATGAGGGATTTTTTTAATTTAAGTATTTTGATTGTTATTCATCAGGGATCAACCGGAATCTTTGTTTAAAGGTCCCCAAGCAGCTCACATCGTCCGAGTGATCACATATTCTCCGGGCAATGCCATTGAACATCCTTTCAGTGGAAGCAAACACAGGCTTTCTTAGTGGCTTTGACAGCCCCAAGAAACTAGAACAAAACAAAACCAATTATTATGAATACACGAAAAAAGAAAAAACAAGAACCCCCCCAAATGTTGACGAGCCCCGCAAACGATATAAGGACCATGATTTAAGGATATGCACCGGGAATGTCTAAACTCTCTACAGAGAAGGTGCCTCTATCCAACTGGCGGACCCAGCTAACACTACAGCTATACAGGAAATGCAATGGACGGGACAGAGATGCACACGTCGAAAAGAACTGTAACATACTTTATAGCTGCCATGCAGCTATAAGGAAAATGGAAGGGAAGATTCTATTGTTTCGCAGTCTGCCCAACAACACACAAATATTGACTCGGATCACCACATAGTTGCAGCCAAGGTACGCACGCGATTAAGTAGTGCTAAACAAGATTTGACGACCCGAAGCGAAGGTAAAGAAAAGCATTTAAAAAGCTCATAATCGAACGCAAAGGAAGCTAAACATCACAAAGCGGCATACCAACGAGGTAGGCAATGCCTACTCCAGCCAACTCTCTCAATTATTCTGATGTTCCCGACACCCAGTGGCAGCATATTGCAAGTTCTATGACCACTGTCACGTCGACCGCACTGGGTTATGCAAAACCACACTCAGACAATCCCTGGTACGATGAAGAATGTCGCGAAATCTCTGAAGATAAGGATGCTGCATACATGGCAAAACTGCAGCCAATGGCAACGCGTGGAGTGGCTGACATTCAGAGTGTGCTGCAAATATGGATCAGTACTCGTTCCTGAAGGCAGCATAAGTGACGAAATCACACCAATCACCGACGATTGAGTATACTGTCTACCACCGGATCAAAAACGAGATCAGCACGGTAATTGCACGGTTTAAAAACCATAAAGCTGCGGGAGCTGATGGACTACCGGCGATGAGCTGGAAACATGCATAAACATCAACACGATTCGCTCAAGGAATGCATGCCTGATGATTGGAATCTGAGTGTTCTATGTCCTGTGCATAAGAAAGGAGATCCAAGTGTGTGTACCAACTATCGCGGGATTAGCCTTTTACACATCGCACACAAGGACCTGTCTAGTATGTTATGTGAAAGACTTAATCCCATTCTGGCGAATCTGGAACCTAGTCAGTGTGGCTTTAGACCTGGTAAGTCCACGACCGACCAGATATATGAAATGCCGATCGATAGCTATCATCTGCTCATCGACTACAAAGCCCGACTTTGCGGGATGACACTGAGTGACACAGTCTTTAGTGAAAAGTGGCAAAAGTCTGACAGAGTCATTTTCTACTAAGTGAGGCTTTAGAAAAGGCGATAGTCTGTTTCGTAATGAATATGGTCATGCGGAAGGCTGCAGTAAACAGGAATGGTACCATATTCAACAAAAGTGACATGCTGCTCGCGTATGCCGATATCATTGGCCGTGGATTGCGGGATGTTACTGCGGCTTTTTCGAGTATTGAAAAGCAAGATGGGCGGCGCAGGAGGGGGCGACCAAAACTTCGTTGGATGGACCAGGTGAAAGTGCTGTTATCTACACATAGAGTGACTTACTATCTACGGAGCGCAAAAGACCGAAGCGCTTGAAATTCTTTTCTACTTGCGGCTACTGATAGATGAATTTCTGTTGCTGCTGCCAATTCAGAAGAAGAAGACTAGACTATAACAAAAAATAGTTATTAGCGATGATGGATAATAACCCCTTAGGATGAGGGATATATCATTTTATACGAAAAAAGTGTAACGCATTTAAGAAGACGAGTTAGAACTCAGTTATCTTAAGACCAAATTCTTTTCAGGGCTTTTTAAGACGATTAAGCTATGTTCGTCTGGATGGCTGGTCAGCAGGATAACTCGAGTACCTTAACCGATCAGTATGAAAATTTACCAGTATTAATATTTTTAAAACGAACTAATGGGTTTGTAAATAGGCAGAATAGCCCAACACCGTCTGGTGCCTACCATACAAAATTAACTATTTTTTGAATAATTAATATTTCTTTCATAACTTACAAAGAGATGACCGGAGGATATTTAAATTTGGTCAGTTTATTTATCTTGCAAAAGTAGACAAACCCTAAGAAAACCGAAACCTTTGCCACGCCCCTTCTAGTACCTCCCATACAAATGACCGAATTGACCCGCATAGTTTTATATACATTTCTTTTTTGTAAGTACACGGAATTCACTCAAATTTTGGGAAATTTGTTCGCTTATGAGAAGTGGACTCAGGAATGAATATGGACTATATCGGTTCACTCCTTCTGGTACCTCCCATACAAAATAACTATTTTTGGAAAAATTATTATTACTCCCATAACTTCCTAACGGAACATTGGGGGGTAGTGAAA
Organism: Muscina levida; assembly: GCA_964034835.1. Lineage (NCBI taxonomy): Eukaryota > Metazoa > Arthropoda > Insecta > Diptera > Muscidae > Muscina > Muscina levida. Next base: position 82,188,495 of record OZ035883.1, read on the forward strand.
ATTGGTCGCCTTATTTAGTTTGTGATAGGAGGCAAGACCTCAGATATTCTAACACCTTTGACACACACCTTTTGGTACCTTCCATACAAATGACCGAATTCACCCTCATAGTTTTACATACATATCTTTGTAAATACACTGAATTCAGTCAAATTTTGCGTAAGTTGTACGGTTATAAAAATTTGAATCAGGAATAATTATGGACTTTATCGGTTCAGCCCCTTCTTTTACCTCCCACACAAAATTACCTATTTTTGGAAAATTTATATTTCTCCCATAACATTCACACAGGCACCTGGGGGAAAAACAAATTTGGTCAGTTAATTTATCTTGTAATAGGAAGCAAAACCTCTGCAACCCTAACTATTTTACACACCCCTTCAGGTACCTCCCTTACAAATAACCGACATTGCCCCTTTTACAAAGACATAATTTTTGTATGTACACCGAAGTCAGACAATTTTTGCCAAGGTAAGCGTTCATTGAACGTCCCTAATTGTACCTCCTCTCCAAATAAGATATAGTTTTCACGGTTTGGCTCCAAAAGCATTACATAGGTAATTTTATTTTAATTGAAAATCTATTAATTTCAATAAGTCAAAATTTAAACAAAATCTTATATTGGTTGATGGTATTTATCAGTCAGTTTATCTGACTGAAATTTCTGTACTGGTTTTTATACCCTTTACCACGCGCATGAACAGTGTGAAGGGTATATTCATTTTGTTCTTCCATTTGTAACGCCTATAAGGAGACGTGGTAGGTATGACAATATATAAATAATTGATCAGCATCGAAATCTGAGTCGATTTAAAGGTGACCGTCTGTCCGTCTGTCCCTAGGATTACAGTCGTAGTTTAGGGGATATCGAGCTGATATTCGGAAGGCAAGCTTCAATCCTCAAAACGGAGGTTAAGTTTTAAGATGAGCCCGATGACTTAAAAACTACTCCCACTTCCCCCTTTTTGGGGTCTGTCCCTGCCCTAAATGATGGTTGCGTTCTAAGATGAGCCCGATCGGTCAAAAACTATTCCCACCTCCCATACAAACTCCCCCTTTTTGGGGTCTGTCCCTACGATTACAGCTGTAGTTTAAGAGCAATCAAGCTGAAATTTTGTATGCAAGCTTTCGTGCCTTAAGCGGAGGTTTAGTATTAAGATGAGACCGATCGGTCAAAAACTACTCTCATCTCCCGTACAAACTCTCCCTCTATGGGGTATGCCATATTTTAAGAGGTATATTTCTGACATTTTGTACGCAAGATTCTATCATATAAGCGGAGGCTACATTTTAAGATGAGCAAGGTCGGTCAAAAACTACTCCCACATTCTATACAAATTCCCCTTTTTTGGGATGTCCGCCTAACTGCCCCCGCGATTACAGCCGCAGGTTAGGAAATATCTAGCTGAAATTTGATATGCAAGCTTTTATCCTATAATAGAAACTACGTTGTATGATAAGCAAGATCGGATGAATATATAAGCTTCTGTCCAGAAGCAGAGGTTAAGTTCTAAGATAAGCAAGAATAAGGATCAGCAACTCCTACTATTTTTGGCCATCTAATGTATAAAGACGTTACACTGTACACAGAATATTTTCAAATCATATCCCTTCAAATCCGACACAAATTATTATCATATTGATACCCTACACCAAGGGGTGCACTCAGTTTTTTCTTCCATTTCTATCGCCGAGAAGGGACGTCGATTCTGAGTCGATTAAAACATGCCGTCCGACTGTCTCTACGACTACTGCCGCAGTATAAGAGTTATCTATCTGAAATTTGGTATGCAAGCTTCTGTTCCCTAAGCGAAACATTTCAGAAAAAAAATTATTGACAACAAATGGATGTGTGAAGCTAAAAGTAATGTCCACCTCGCGCCAACTCCCCTGTTTTGTGGCACAAAGTTTAATAAGATAAAGTTGTAGTGCAAATAACCAGTTTTATCACCATTTTTACAAATGGTGAAGGGTATCTGAACTTCGGCATACCATAATCACCTTACTAGTTTTTGTAAATTCAATATATACAAAAGAAAAGAACACCTTCTGCTCCCTCCTAAATTTAAAATTTTTCGTTTACTGGTGTACTGACTTTAGTAACTGGCGACCCTACATCCTAATACAAAGACGATAATTACAGCCATTGTTTTCATTAAACGCACTTGGCGTCATATATTCCGTCTAGAAATTTTCTTCGCATCATTTACATTTGCGGCCCTTTGCTCCAATTTGGAGCCGTAAGAATCAAATATATTTACATTTCACTTCTGAATGGTTCACCCAGTGCAAAAATTATCATTATTAATAAATTGCATTAATTAAACCCTATCAGCAATTTCCGTTTTCCTTCCATAATTAATTAGCACAATAATAGGAGAAGACATATTGCGATATTTACACCATCAACACATTTCCAACATACCGATAATTTCCTCTGCCGTTCAGCCTCATGCCATAGTCATTTTAACGTCAACCTATCGCAGGTATTGATTGTCATTATGACATCCTAAGGTAGACTTCGTAGAATGTGTTATATAGGTGTGTACATTGCACAATCTGTAGACATATATACACATAGGTATCTAAACACAAACGCACAATACCCGACAAGCTGTGTATGAAAACGCATAAACACAAAATCATATGATTTAAATGCGTATCACGCTGTGACATTTAGACGTGAGCAAAATCCATTTGATGTCACATGAATTAAACATGAATTCTTGAAATTTGGATTCACATATCCTTGATCGGGCATTATTTTTGTCAGCTGTAAGCAGGCAGCTACAACGGTGTAATACAATTTATCATTTGTAACTTATTGTACATGATTATACTTCTATAAACCTAAAGCGATTGATCTAATACAAAATACGTATGTATGTGCCGGCACATAGAAGTAACTTGAAAAGAAAATTTAAATAGCACTTGAATCACGTTCGCATAAAACTCCTGAAGGTGTTTATATGTAAATAAGTAAGTAGGAAAAGTTCTTACACAATCGTTAAGTGGAACGGCTGATATTTGTATTAGGATCACATTCCAGTAACAATTCTTCTCACCTAGTCTGTTGCATTACAATTTTGCCGAGCCTATTATAAATGATAAGCAGTTGCTTTTCTTGTGTTACATTTTAACTTTACATTTACGATATCCTATTTGTCAATTCAAGTCCATACATCCCATATTATTTAAAGTTCCTCTTACCCAAAAGATTGTCAACGTTTGTGGAATGGAAACTAATCGGGAGCAGTTATATGCTACACTGATAATGACTGATAGATTTATGGGATACGTTTTATGTAATTGTTAAATTAAGTCAATTAATCTATAAAAATTTATAAATTTCAAAACAATGCTTACTAAATCCATTCACTTTTTAAAGTAACTTGTGCACTTTATGCTTTAGTTTTAAAATCACAGACACGCCTCGCCTGAATGACGAATGTGTTAATCTAAAATGGCAACGAAAACGGTAAATGGGGTTTTGTTGGGGGTCAATTGTACATTAAAAATCCATCAATCGAAATCCATTGAATCAAAATTCATTGAATCAAAATCCTACTTATCCTTTTTGTTAGATAAAAGGATTTTTTGTTTTGTATCTCCGTTTTTTGTTTTTTAGAAGTAACGTTATTTGCCCCATTATTCCGCCATCAAATCATAGAGATAATATATCGTGTTATATCTCATTGGAAGCGTACGGAAAATCGCCGCGATTTGAAACATAATTTGAATGGTTATCACCAGGCCAACCGGAAATATGCTACAGCATGTTTTTTGTACAACGAGATATTAACAAATGGGTAATGTATTTACATATTTTGGCATATTTTACCCATAAAGTCATATTTCGACAAATTTTGGTTTAAGGAGCATAATTTAAAAAAACCTCATTTTTTAAAGCATAATTTACATTTTTAGGCCATATTTTTCCAAAAATATCTATTTTGAAGCATATTTTATGTTTTTCGCATTATTTTTTTGTTCGTAAAAACAACAGCCAAACATGTTTTACACAACTGTGAAATGTTAAACGTTTATTAATCCTGTTTTTCGCGCTTTCTTATTCAATAAGTAAACAAAACATAAAAAAGAGGTGCTTTTCAAGAAAAGCAAGTTTCCTGACTTACGAGCTGATGGTGAATTCCTCTATTCTAAAACCTGCAGCAAAGTTATTGGAGCAGATCGCAGATTTCAAGTGAAGCAACATGTGGAAAGCCGCAAACATATTCAACTAAGTCATAGAAGTGAAAATAAGCAGACCAAACAATTATTTTTGCCAGAATGTTCCGGTAGACTCTCAAAGGAACATGAATTTCAAGAAAAGCTATACCGAGCTTTTGTGTCTGCTGACACTTTACAAAATGAGAAATCAAAATATAAGAACACTATTTGAGGAATGCACGGACTACCAAGTGCCATCCGAAACAGTTCTTCGAACTAAACATTTAAAAATATATACAACGACTGCATGGACAATATACGAGCAAAACTATAAAATCAATTGATATGGATCTCAATCGATGAAACTATAGATGCAACAGGCAGAAATGTGGCAAAAATTTGGTGCAGGTGTATTAAGGAAATTGCAAGTGTGAAATTTTTACTACATGCAGCAGACTTGGAAAGGGCTAATTACTCAACAACCGCTGGACTGTAGGACGATTTTTATTTGCTGTAGGACGACGCCATCAAAAATCTGGACGTCAACTTCAATAAGAATAATGTTTTGCTTTTTATGACGGATGCAGCTCCATACATAGTAAAGGCTGCAAAAGCTATAGTGGCATTTTATCCGAAAGTGACATGTATTACTCATGGTGCACATCGATTGTGTGAATGTATTAGGAATTTATATGAAAACGTAAATAAAACTATTGCTAATGTGAAGAAGGTATTTTTAAAAGCTCCATGTAGAGAGGAACTTTTTATACAAATGTTACCAGACCTTCCATAACCTCCAAAAGCTATAACAACACGATGGGGAACAAGGATTGAAGCAGTTAACTACTATGCCAACAATTATGAAGACATTTTAAAGGTCCTAAGTGCATTAAACGATGAGGATGCACAATCCACTAAAACTGCAAAGGATGTCTTGACAGACCCCCAAACTAGATCTGACTTGATTTATATTGCTTTAATTTACGGGTTTATTGCAAAACATATTAAAAATTTACAAACATCAGGTTTTACGCTTATTGTACAAGTTTAGTTGATTGAAAACACTGTTAAATTGATAGATAACACAGTGCAACTCACGATAGTATTTTACCTCAGTAACAAACCTCTGAACTTCATTTTGCTCCACTACGTCTCAATTTCCGGAGAATATTTCTATCGAAGATTCTAAGCCTTGACCTCCGTCCAAAATTGACTTTCAAACAGTTTTCCAAAATTAGGTCAAAAATGTCCCATACGGGTGGGAGCTAGAGGGTTAAAATGTTCCGAGAAAATATTCCCCTGAAGGTTTTAATATTGGTCTCTAAAGACATGAAATACCCCAAATGTACTTTTATAGGTGATTTTTCATATTCTTTGAATCGACTTTTGACCAAAAAAAATCAAACTTCAAAGGTTCGATAGTACAACCGGAGCTGAGTAAACCCCCAGCTCAGTTTGGCTAGATTGGCTACCAAATTTTTTTTTTGGCCCCCTAAACTTTTTGAAATCCCTTGGACCCCTTGAATAAAGGTGACATCAATTGTTGGCCAACAGTTTCTACAGTTTTTAATCTAGCTCTTTCTCTTCTTCAATAAAGTCTTAGCTAATAGTCCGCTTAAGAAACTGATACAATAAAATTTCCCAAAAAAATTAGACTTCCCTCGTTTATTTTCAAAAAACTTCGATAAAAATTCAAATTTTTTCACTATTTTTTATATAAGTCGTAGGGAATCCAGATTTTTTGCATACTCTATTCAGTGAAATTGTAGTTTAGGTAACACCGAATAACTTCTCTGAACAAACCTATGCAATCTGAACCAGTCTAGGGATATTAAATAGCTCTCAAAACACACTATCTACTGTAAACAAATCAGTTTTTTAGGAGTTTTGGGCCATTGTGCAATGTTTTTACTTGCTATCTTTACCAAAAAAGTACTTATTGTAGAACTGAATAACTTCTGTAAACAACCAATGTGATCAGAATACTCCACCCCCTTAATTGTTTACAAAGAGCATTAGGGTGTTCCTTATATAGCATTTTTTCGAATTTCGTTAAAAATATGTATTAATCGCGATGTTGGTCATCTGTCTTCACCTTACGTTTGTTTTTGCCAATATTAGGAATATACTGTGAGAAATTTTGTATCGATAGTTGGACAATAGAGTGTGCCGCAATGAGGTTAAAGTATGAATTTGTTCTCAAATCAGTTTATTGCCGCTGAGTTTTTTTCTTTCGTATATAGACTAAGTAGTAATAAGCCGTTCAATAGCTGAAACAAAGGCCTAAAATATTATGTGTTTGCTTTTATCATATCTCTTATAGACGCCGAGATATTTGATATAGAAGTTGGGATATTTTTAAAAAAATTATTAAAAATGTTGAAATTGAATTTCGATGTAGATTATTATGGGCAATTATATATTTCAACTTTTAAAGTTTAATCGAGTTAAAATCTATATGTTTAAAAAGTATATGTGTATATTATCTCTATCTCTATCAATTCTCGAGATATCAGGCGTTAAAAAACGTAATTTTTGACCGTATGCATAGCAATGTCTAATGAACTTTTGTTCCATCTGAATACCCATTGAATACTTACCAATAACGATTTTTATATGATAAAAGTAAAAAATCCCCTCAAAAGACCATTGGATATTAATGGTTTTGGTGACATATGTAAGCATACACAATGGATATACAGGTAAAACAAAAGTTAAGTAGTCATTGCTATGCTTTTTAAGCCCCTGATATCTCGAGAATTGATAGAGATAGTGATAATATACACATATACTTTTTAAACATATAGATTTTAAGTTGATTAACCTTTTAAAGTTGATATATATAATTGCCCATAATAATCTACATCGAAATTCAATTTCAACATTTTTAATAATTTTTTTAAAAATACCCCAACTTCTATATCAAATATCTCGGCGTCTATAAGAGATATGATAAAAGCAAACACATATTATTTTAGGTCTTTATTTCAGCTATTGAACGGCTTATTACTACTTAGTCTATATACGAAACAAAAATACTCAGCGGCAATAAACTGATTTGAGAACAAATTCATACTTTAACCTCATTGCGGCACACTCTATTGTCCAACTATCGATACAAAATTTCTCACAGTATATTCCTAATATTGGCAAAAACAAACGTAAGGTGAAGACAGATGACCAACATCGCGATTAATACATATTTTTAACGAAATTCGAAAAAATGCTATATAAGGAACACCCTAATGCTCTTTGTAAACAATTAAGGGGGTGGAGTATTCTGATCACATTGGTTGTTTACAGAAGTTATTCAGTTCTACAATAAGTACGTTTTTGGTAAAGATAGCAAGTAAAAACATTGCACAATGGCCCAAAACTCCTAAAAAACTGATTTGTTTAAAGTAGATAGTGTGTTTTGAGAGCTATTTAATATCCCTAGACTTGTTCAGATTGCATAGGTTTGTTCAGAGAAGTTATTCGGTGTTACCTAAACTACAATTTCACTGAATAGAGTATGCAAAAAATCTGGATTCCCTACGACTTATATAAAAAATAGTGAAAAAATTTGAATTTTTATCGAAGTTTTTTGAAAATAAACGAGGGAAGTCTAATTTTTTTGGGAAATTTTATTGTATCAGTTTCTTAAGCGGACTATTAGCTAAAACTTTGTTGAAGAAGAGAAAGAGCTAGGTTAAAAACTGTAGAAACTGTTGGCCAACAATTGATGTCACCTTTATTCAAGGGGTCCAATGGATTTCAAAAAGTTTAGGGGGCCAAAAAAAAAATTTGGTAGCCAATCTAGCCAAACTGAGCTGGGGTTTTACTCAGCTCCGGTTGTACTATCGAACCTATATAGTCACGTTCGGGTGTTTTTCAAAAAGTTTAATTTTGTGTCATAGTGTAATTTATCTCAATATTTTGTAGTTTATTGCAACAACAATCTCAAATAAGATGCTCAACATACATAAACACCGTGATACTTAGGAAACATGGTTAAAGATTTTTGTTACTTTAATGTTAAATAAATTCATGTGATATTTTTGTAATTGTTCCTTAAATAGTAATACTTAAATATTTATTTCTATTTTATTTTACTAACTCAACATTTGTATATGTAAATTTATCAAAAATACTTACAAAGTCTGAATTTAAAATAATATTGTATTTTTTTTTAGCTTTTAAGCTGCTTTTTTTTACTTTAAATTAAAAAATTTCTAATTCATATGAAAAAAATTGTGTGAATTGAATTTTTTAGGGCATGTTTTGTTGATTTTAAGGTCATATTTTGCCATTTTTCAAGTCATATTTTATGCGCATAAAACACGATTTTCAGGGCATATTTCCGGTTGCCCTGGTTATCACACAGAAATTGATAATTTTATGTTTGAAATTATTTCTGATATAAAAATACAAAGAATTTAAATTATAAATTCACAAATGTAGTTATTGAAATGAAATTACTTTTTAAAATATTAATTGTTATCGGGCTTTCAAGGTAATTTTGATGTCAAAGATTATTTTTAACATTTATGCATCCGACGTTTCGCTGGGATACTTTTCAGATTCTTCAGGGATGATTTTTATTAGATCTGGCAACCATAATTCAAAAACAGAAATTTTTTTATTATAATGAGGTACCCTTCTGGTACCTCCCATACAAATACATCATTCCGCCCACTTTAGATTTCGAGTAATAATATCAATATACCCAACGGGATCGTACCCAAATTCTGTACTTAGTAAAGCTATTACAGGATAAAGTTTTGAAAAAAAAAACTGGAAGTCTAGCCACGCCCCTTCTGGTACCTCCCATACAAATCTTCCGCCCACTTTAGAGATGGAGGAATAATATCAATAAATTAAACGTGATCGTACCCAAATTCTATTTTTAGTAAAGCTATAACAGGATACAGTTTTAAAGAAAAAAATTGTAAGTCTATCCACGCCCCATCTGGTACCTCCCATAAACATCTGGTACCGCCCACTTTAGAAATCGATTAATATTATTAAAAGACCTAACGTGATCGTGCCCAAATTCTGTATTTAGTAAAGTTCAAGTAGGGTAAAATTTTGGAGACAAAATCTGGAAGTCTAGACACGCCCCTACTGGTACCTCTCATACAAATGTACTACTCCGCCCACTTTAGAAATAGGGTAATAATATCAATACACTCGACACGATCGTGCCCAAATTCTGAATTTTGTTATGTTATAATAGGACAAAGTTTTGGAGAACAATTTGGAAGTCTAGACACGCCCCTTATGGTACCTCCCATACAAATGTACCTTTCCACCCACTTTAGGGATGTAGTAATAATATCAATACACCCAACGCAATCGTACCCAAATTCTGAATTTAGTAAAGCTATAACAGGATAAAGTTATGGAGAATAAATCTGGAAGCCTAGACACACCCCTTCTCGTACCTCCCATACAAATGTACCACTCCGCCCACTTTAGAAATCGAGTAATAATATCAATATAATAGAAAATTATTTGTTTTACTGAGAGTAAGGTATATGTAAGTCGGGTCGCCCGACTGAAACTTTCTTACTGGTTTTAATTACAAATCGGTTAATTTCAATAACTCAAGACTTAAACAAGACTTGGGTGATGGTATTTATCAGTTAGTTTATCTGACTGAAATTTCTGTACTGGTTTTAATTTTTTCTTATACCTATGCCTGAGTATATTTTGGCTACGTTTGTTTTTATTTCTATAAATTCTTCCCCTAACTCTTTAATAATTTCAAAAACGCCGCATTTTTTTCTCCTACAATACTTTTGAATCTATAAGCTTCAATTGAGTTTTGAGTGCGCGGAAAATTGTCGCTAGAAGAAACGGAACCACACCAAAATTTTGAGTGGGGATTTTGTATTTGGTGATTTTCTGCTTGGGGATTTTGATTTTGGGGATTTTTTTTGGCTGGGGATTTTGTGTTTAGGGATTTTGATTTTGGGGATTATGTGGCACTCCCTTGTCTGTAGCCTGTTCACGAGTATATTTACATCGAAAATTTAAAAACAAAAAAAAAATTTTAAATTAAGAATGTCATATTGCTGCAACATTTAACCAATTCTTCTATAGGATACATTAATATGAGATTTAGTACATTTGTATTTGCTATAAAAAAAAATTACAACTGTATAGTTTCGAATACCTAAGTAATGGACCCATAATTACAGCATTTTTACGGTACAAATATTTTTATCACACACTTGGGCCAAGTCAGCTAGTAAGGAATAAAAAAGAAATTGTCACCTCCCCACAGCGGCTAACTGGGATTTGCTAGCGACATGAAATATTCAAATTTGTAAAAACGTAATTTTTTTTACCAATCAATATATCAAAAATTTAACTGAATTTATAAAAAACTAGCACCGAAATTTCAGTCAGGTAAACTGATTTTGTATCATTTTGTATGGGAGGTACCTAAAGAGGTGATCCGATTTAATCCATATTCATTCTTGATTCAAATTATCATAGCCGTACAACTTACGCCAAATTTGACTGTATGTGTGTACAGTGTACTTACAAAAAATATATGTATGTAAGACTATGGTGAGTTCGGTCATTTGTATGGGAGGTACCAGAATGGGTGTGTCAAATTGTTAGGTTTTCTGATGTTTCACCTAATATCACAATATAAATTAACCGGCCAAATTTAATTGCCCCCAAAGTGTACGTTGGGATGTTATGGGAGAAATATAAATTTTCCAAAAATAGGTCATTTTGTATGGGAGGTACCAGAAGGCGTGAACCGATATGGTCCAAATTTTAATAAGCATACAGCATACGCAACATTTGAGTGAATTCTCTTTACTTACAAAAAAGATATGTGTGTAAAGCTATGAGGGTCAATTCGGTCATTTGTGGCGTAGCAAAGGTTTAGGTTTTCTTGGGGTTTGTGGACTATTGCAAGATAAATAAACTGACCAAGTTCAAATATTCTCCGGTCGTCTGTTTGACAGTTATAAAAGAAATATTAATTATCCAAAAACAGGTAATTTTGTGTGGGAGGTACAAGAATGGGTGGGGCTATTCTGCCCATTTACAATCCCATATGTTCGTTTTGAAAAATATTAATACTGGTCAATTTTCATTCCGATCCGTTAAGGTTTGCTCCAGTTATCCTGCTCCCCAGCCATCCAGCCAGCCATACAGACGGACAAATTTGTTCTTAAGATACTTGGGGTCTAACTCGTCTTCTTTCATACGTTACACTTTTTTTCGTATCAAATGATATATACCCTCATCCCTAAGGGTGATGGTATAAAAATGTATGTAGAATAGGGTCCACACAAAGATTATAGGATTATGGTCCGTCTGACCACCTGTAAATGATAAGTATTTGCAGATTTTTGTATAGCCAAAATTTGAGCACGATTGGAGTATGTTAACCCGTGCCGCTTTGAGCATAAAGTTTTTAAGCTCCTATAACTAAAGAACAACTAGCCTAATTTTGCAGAAATAAAAATCGGAAACATACGGGTTAACATACTCCAATCGTGTTCAAACTTTGGCTATTCCATAATTTGCAAAGACATAATTTTTGGGGGTCAGACCGACAAAAAAACCAACATCGATTGTTGCGGTCACCCTAATGTAGAACTATGAGGGTCAATTCGGTCATTTGTATGGGAGGTACCAGAGGGGGTGTGGCAAAAAACTGATCAAATTCAAATATCCTACAGTTGTCTATATATGGAAGTTATAAATGAAATATTAATTTTTTTTGAAAAATATTAACACTGGTAAATTTTCATACCGATCAGTTAGGGTTTACTTCAGTGATCCTGCTCACTAGTCATCCAGTCCTGCAAAACGTATGTCTAATTTTAACAACTC
>OZ035883.1:82200712-82327874 GCA_964034835.1 Muscina levida
CAACTCGCTAAGCTAACATTCTCATCATTTGAAGCATATTATCGTGTTGTTTCACATATGTATATAACCTTATTTAAACTATGTACTTACAATAAGTCATTCTGTCTTCTGCAAGTCGTCAATGCAAAATTAGTTTGTTATCAAACTTTAATCGCTCAAGTTCATACAAATTACACTTTAATGTCTATCAAACTGTAGATGTAGGAGATTTTGGTTAAGTTAAACCCTTTTTCGTTTTTATTGGCATTTTTAATGGTATCATAAAATACGCAGAAATAAAAAACAGCTTCATTAAACAATATAATAAACAAATTTCGGTGAATTTTTTTGCTGTTAAATCTATGAGTATCACCTTTTTCGTAAGAGTTTTCAAAGAAATTCCGTGGGTCGGGTTTATTGGTAGATTCCAGAACAGGGTCAGTGGAATCTGATGGATTATTAAACAATAACCAAACTTTATGAAAGGGTCAAAAAAAAGGATTAGCTAAGGGTATAAACTGAATGTTTGTGCAGCATATAAACTTTTTTTTATTTATTTCACAAACAAACATAAAAAAATGAGTGAACACATATAATTAATGGCATGTAAACAAGGACGCAACTAAATGTACAAATAACGTATTGGCTGTATTCGTATATTTAAGCTGAGTACAAGTATTTTCATTATCTGAAAGACAAAGTTTCTATCATTTCGGGTAATAAAGATGGAAATCCATAACATTAAGCACATTGGGATTATACTTTATTTTGAGAATATTTTATCCTTATACTCAAAACATCACTTCAATTAGATATATTTATTTTTATAAATTTGTAATCTTAAAAGTCATAAATTTGTGTTAATAATACTGCCGTGCCCAATGAAAAGCGAATAATTGTAAATAAAGTTTCATTTGATCGGTAAGAAAATATAGGGAAATATAATAAAACCAGAATTTATATATTTAAGATATCGATATCAAATTGTGCTCAGAACTTTACAACAGCAACATGTTGGCCACGGAGGGTCAGTATATATCCTGAATTTAGTTTTTTCGACATAACATTAAATAACCGGGAGCGCGTTTAAATATAATAATATGTACTATGTACATTATACAAAGTTTTTACATGCTGCAGCAATTTTTAAAAAAAGTCTGCATCACAGTATTTTTGAATTTTTAAAACTTAACGGAGATTAATATCAATCATACGTAAGTCAACAGAAAGTCTTTGATAAGAATTATTATGTTACCCCAATCGGTAAAAGGGACCGGAATACAATCCATGAATACAAGACCATGAATAAAGAATTTGCATAAATTTAAATTTTTAAAGGCTGTATCGTGTTCGTCTTCTTTAAATTTATCAATGATGACCACTAAACACAATTATAAAAGACACTTACAAATGATACACAGTGGTGCAAAAATGAGCCAATGTTTTAAACAAAGTATATTATTAAATATTTTTTTTTATTTTTTATTAAATTATTTTCAAACTTTTTGTTAAATTTGAAATATGCATCTGTAAAATATGTAAATCAATAACAAAAACATAACTTACATAACTGTAAGTATATTAAAACAAAACATTTTCTAAATCAGACTATTGGCACACTTTTGCTCCAAGGTTTTTTTATCTAAATTTAATAATTAATACAGTATTATTTTGCTTTTTTTCAACTGATCCATATTATTTGGCGTATATTATCAAAGTTTAGCAACATAATATACAGGAATTTTGTTTCATTCAGTCTGAACTCTCTCCCACAGCTCATTAATACTTTTCCGGGCTTCTTTGTATTCTGGCGTCCCGCACTGTAGATAAGCCCACAGGTTTTCGATCGGGTTTAAATCTGGAATCTGCGGTCGTCACTCCCTGACCCCAAACACCTGAGAACAAATCCATTCCTTGACAGTTTTACAGAATGTTTTGGGCGTTGTCATATTGGAAGATGACATTCTCTGGTTTTTCTGGTATTTTGGCCAGGGCTGTAGGGGAAATTACATTGCAAAATGCGAAGATAGCCTTCGTTTCGCATTATGCCTTCAATCCATATAAGTGGTCACACACCATCTGGGGTAACACATTCCCATATTATAATAGAACCGCCTCTGTGCTATATGGTTTGAGATTGGCTCCTGCTGAGCATTTGTTTTCACTTTTTTTCTAATACATATGACCTTTTATGTTTAATTTGTAGGTCATATGGTCAGATGAGACCAAAATCAATAGATACCAATGGGATGGGAAAGTTTGGTATTGGGCCAAGCGATCAACCACACCACATCCTGCTCATGTCTCACAAACCATTAAGTACGGAGGCGGTTCTATTACGGTATAGGGATGTGTAAACCCAGATAGTTAGGGACCACTTATACGGATCGAAGGCATAATGCGAAAGGAAGACTATCTTCGCATTTTGACATGTAATTTTCCCCATAGCCCTGGCCAAAATGGGTCAACCCGTAACTTTAGTTTTGGTCCAATGTATGCCGAAAATATACTAAATTTAAACATGTTTTTAAATTATAAAATACAATATTTGTGCAACATTTATTTATGATATTAATATATTTCAATACTCATACAAAAACTTATAAAAGTTTGAAGTTGTATTTACTGTAGGAGGAACAGTAAACAATGAATGTCATTGGTTCTTTCACCTAGTGTTATAAAATTTTGTGTATTTAAATCAGGTACCAAAACTAATCCGAAAACTTAAGAAAGTTTCAGAGGATGAGGATCCTCAGTGAAACAAACAAATTTCTATTATATTAATATTATTACTCGATTTCCTGTTATAGCTTCACAAAATGCAGAATTTTGGCACGATCATGTCAAGTGTATTGAAATTTTTACTCCATCTCCAAAGTATTCCGCCCACTTTGGTACATTTGTGTTGTAGGTTCCATAAGGGGCGTCGCTAGACTTCCAGATTTTTCTCCAAAACTTTACCCTGTTACAGCTTTACTAAATAAAGAATTTGGGTACGATCGCGTTGGATTTATTGATATTATAACTCCATCTCTATAGTAGGCGGAAAGGTACATTTGTATGGGAGCTACCAGACTAGACTTTAAATTTGTTCCAAAACTATCCTGTTATAGCTTTACTAAATACAAATTATGGGTACGATCCCGTTAAGTGTATTGATATTATTACCCGATTTATAAAGTGGGCGGAATGATGTATTTGTATGTGAGGTGCCAGAAGGGGCGGGGCCATGTAACCTATTTGCCAGACAGACGGGTATGGCTCAGACGATTTAAAAAGTCATGAATTGAGTTTGGTTCAAAGAAACCTAGGATCTAAAGTGTTACACTTTTGGGTCGTATCAAATGATATATACCCTCCTACCCGTAGGGTAAGGGTATAATTATAATGTAAGCCTGGAAATCAAGAGACGAGTATTGAACGTAAACAGCGAACATATATCCAAATTTATCTGACACTGATCATACTTGTCTTGCTATACAGTATCATCGGTAATGACACAACAGGATCAATCTATTCTGGAAGTCTACGAGAGAAAAATACTTCGGACAAAATTTGAACCCATCATTTTTAGCGGCGAGTTCTGTCGTACAATGGATGTCGTCCAGAGAAAATAAACTTAATTTCCGTTTACACTCCATGAATGAGGTATGGGACAGCTTCTCGCGTTGTTGTGAATTAACATGCTTTCTATTTTAAGATTCACAACTAACGGCGCCTACTTGATTTCCGACGAATGCAAACGTTACTGTTTGAGAAGCTTTTACTAGCCATGTCAATTGACTCGACACTATACTGCGAAGTTGTTGTCAACAACATCGAAAGGGCCGACAATGATAGAAAAATGAAGATGACTGCAGCCAGGAGTCGAACCTAAGATCTCCCGCATGGTAGCCGGTAAAAAGGACAATGAGATTTTTTTTTTGGGATTGGTAAAACAGTCATCAAAAAATCGTCTACACCATGCGTTTAGATGGTCAGACACAAACATATCATGAAATATGATTTTTGAGTTAAACAGAAATGCGGGCCACACCAAAATCTTAAACATATCAAAAAATGGTATTGATGTCTATTTGCCTCATTGAATGGCTTTCAAAACTGTTTTGTACTTTTTACAGCAGTTACCTTCAATTTAAAACCTTAAATGCTTTTATCTCGGAATCACTTATTTTGAGTGATAGCGCAATAATTTTTCAAATAATGTCTTCCATAAAAATCTACAGTTTTACACGTGTAATTGTTTGTGTTACACGTGATAATATAACATCCATTATTCGAATCGCTCCACTAAAACAAACTGAATATTATAATTATCAATTTTTTTCAAATACTCGTATCTTAACATATAATGCAAAAAATGTGTAAATGGAACGACAAATGAATCGTAAACAACGACAAAGTAAACATTTTAGACAACACAGAGCTTAAGGGTTTCTACCGGAAGGAACAAACATGAAACTAGAACCATGTTGATTTGTTTACATTCATTATTTTCTGCTTTTATAGAGCAACAAAGAAAATATCCGTGAGTATTTTTGTAGAACTTTTTATAAATTCCCTTTCCCCCCGATTGTTGTTTTGTCTGAACGCCAAGTGTGATATTTTAGTATTTTAATTGTTGCCCCCGTTGTCCTCATAGGGGTTTGCATAAAGACGCTGAATATTTGCTTTGTATAAAAAAACTTAAAACTTAATTTCCCTTTGCACCCCATGAATGAGGTATGGGATAGCTTCTCGCGTTGTTGTGAATTAACACGCTTTCTATTTTTAGATTCACAACTAACGGCACCTACTTATTTATCGACGAATGCGAACGTCACTGTTTTGAGAAGCTCTTACTAGACACGACGATTGAATCGACGCTTAATACTGCGAAGTTGCTGTCAAACAACATTCGAGGGGAGCCGACAATGAAAGAAAATTTTTATTTATTTTTTTTCTTTTAAGATGACTGGAGCCAGGTTTGAACCTGCGATCTCCCGCATGGTAGTCGCGTGTTCTAACCACTATGCCACGGCCGGTCCCACGGCTTTGTATTATTATTTAATATTACCAGAATTTTCAAATTAAAACAAGTGTATGGTATTATTAAGAGAAAATTATGTTAATAATTTTTTTTATTTGTAAACATAAAAATATTAACATATATTTTTTAACTTTGTTACATTCAGCATTAAAATTTATCTTTTTAGAATCTATTTTTTTTGGGAAAAGTGGTAAGATATCTTTGGAGGTGGTACTACAACAATATAAGATGAGGTCATATTGCGCATGTCGTTAGAATTGTAGTAACTTAATTTACACATATATGTATAGTTCTAATCACAGTGAAACAATATCCCAAGAATATGACTCAGATCAGAATCGGTAGGGAAGAATAGATCGTACCACCCTAGAAGCAAAAAAAAGTTCGCCGTAGATCTTCGAATAAAATGTATTTTGAAGGCAATTTTCGGATCTTAATGTGCTATACATATATCGATGTTTTTTTCCGAATGAAACCAATTTTTTAGCTTCAGATAGCTTTACCCTTACTGCACAGTTGCTATCGACAACTTCGGCGGGGCCGCTGATAAAATAAATGTACTGGATTGAGACAGGAATCGAACCCGGGATCTCCCGCATCATAGTCGCGTGTTCCATAGCCGGCCCGCTCTACTTCCGAGTCATTGAAAAAATTCACTAACAATTGTATATAGGCGAGTCAAAATGTCTTGTTACTCATGAAGTCGATCTCCTTTCTTCAGTATTTCATGAAAGTTATCTGATATAATGTTACAAATATATTTGCGGTATGTCAGTTTCAAAATCAATATAACGTCAGACAAGTTCTGTGGCCACAGCAGCAATAAAATTATGTGTTTCGAATTTTTCCATAGATTTTAATCTCCTAAACACGAAAATAATTTTTAAATTTTTTTTTATTTGCCGTTAAGTGCAGGTGCACTTAATATTTTGGTTATTTTTTGGGTACCTCTTACCAGATATTCAAATATAACAACTTAAGTTAAAGCCAATAAAATTCTCCACAAGTTCTGCCTTGAAAGTTTTTAAATAAGTAATGCCGTTTCGATTCTAGCGATTTAAATTACTTGAAAAACTGAAATTTTTCTGTAAAATTTGATGTGAAAAATTTATTTATTGTCGTAGGAAAAATAGAAAACGCAATGCAAACCCTTATTATACATTTTTTATACATAGTTGACCCTATTGCAAAGAAAACAACACTCCAACCATTAAAATCCATAATCAGTTTTAAAAGTTATGAATTTTTTGGCGAACGAATAAAAATTCGGGTTTTTATGGATTTTAGGTTTTTTTTTATAGATTTAACCCCTTACCACTCGATAGTTGTACTTTTTCAGTCACAAATCACTGTCTCTCGACATATATTAACATATATTGATCGACATATATTGGCACATACATATATAGTTGCAAAAAAAAAATATTAAAAATAAAAAAATTGTATGGGAACCACCTTAA
The DNA here is from genome assembly GCA_964034835.1 of Muscina levida. Classification (NCBI taxonomy): domain Eukaryota; kingdom Metazoa; phylum Arthropoda; class Insecta; order Diptera; family Muscidae; genus Muscina; species Muscina levida. The sequence goes on from OZ035883.1 coordinate 82,207,181, forward strand.
GGGTTAAAGATAAAGGGTAGATATGTTCTGACAAACTGTTAGTCTTGCAAAATATTGGAGGTCGGTCATACATTTGACTCCTCTAGGGGCACCTTTGGGGAAATTGCAGCATTGGGAGCAAATATAAAAAATTGTATGGGCGGACCTTTAGGTTGTCAAGATAAGGGGTAGGTATGTTTGGGAAAAGTGTTAGGAGGGAAAAATTAGTGGGGTCTGTCATATATTTTATACCTCTAGGAGCTACTTCGGGGCAGTTGCGGGGCTTTTTGTGGATTTTTCACCGTCCCCACCGAAAACCGTTATATGGTTTAGGACAAAAACAACCTTTCGACGTATTTTGTTTTCGGTTATAAACACACTAAATTTGTGCATATGTATATCTCCCTAAGAACACCATTCGCCAGATTTATCTCGCATGTACACAATTGGTACTGCCAATTGCACCGCAGAATGTTCTTATAAGTTGCTAGAGGCGTTCAAACTCTTTCCAATTCCATTGGAACTTGTTATGAAGGCCCTTGTGTAGCAAGGTCATTGGATCTAAAGTTCACGAAATGCACGATATGCATTTTGATTTAAACGCCTATTTTCATAATAAGCCTGAATAACTTTAACGCGTTGCTCGATTGTATATCTATCCATGGTTCAAATTGAGTTAGTCTGAAATTGAGAAATGTCAAATGAAATGCAGAAAAGAACTTGACGTTTAGGTTTGGTTCACATTCAACGTCGGCCCTTAGAATTTAACCACCCTTTAATAGCCGCCTGACTATCAGAATAGACATAGGCTCCCATTACTGCTAATCAATAATTCTTCAGCCTTCAAACCTCATTTATTTCGAATATTTATGCCTAGTGATGATGAGAAATGTACTCTAGTTTTAGAGAGATAAGAGTTAATGTAGAGTATAAGGCACTACAAATACGAATGCGAAGACTGACATTTTAATTTCGATTAGTGGACGAAGGGCGCTGTTTTTGGTACAAATGACTAGATTCACCTACATATGTCACATATATGCATTTATATACATATATTTTTCGGACGATTAACGAATGCAGCCTAATTTTGCACAGGTTAAACGCTTAGGAAAACCTTACACATAAATGAATTGGGGTTTTATGGGCCGACCCCTTTTCGTACCTCCCACACAAAGTGACCTATTTTTGGGAAAATAATATTTTTTGAGCAAATAATATTTTTAACATAACTTCCAAAGGAAAGACTACAGGATATTTGAATTTCTTCAGTTTAATTATCTTGACATAATTTCAGAACCCAAATATTTGACCACATTTAAAAATTGGCATGTACGGAACAACCCAGCGGTAAAAATACCTATTACTCAATCGCTGATATCAGCTTTATGTAGTAGCAATCAGTGAGGATTCTCTCGCTTATGTTCCTGCTTAAATTTAGCATAGGAGTGTCATAAGTGTCGATGTCAGTATGTTAAGTGTAATTTCAGTTGCAATTACGTTATAAGCGGAGTTAATAACACGCTTGATTACAAAGTTATTGACGTTGTCAGTAGGTGTCATTTCAATCGGAGTTAAAATTAGTAATCGACATTATTACGTTACACACGCATGACATTCTAAGTACTTAGATCGCTCACTACAATGTCATACTGATGTCATGGATTACTAACTACCCTACGGGAAAAGTGGTGTTAATTTACCTGAGTGAACCTATCTCAGGACGGGTGAAGAGGGAATGTGTCACCAAACTGGTTCTAAAGTGTTAAAGAAAAGTCAATTTGACTGATCTGTAGTATTCTGCGGCGTTGTGTATCCAATGTTTATAAATAAGTAGAAAAGTCAGAAAAATATAAAATATTTATATATAATTGAACCCTAGACAACTAAGTTATTTATCAAAAAGTATCATTCAGGTGACTGGTTTTTACTGAATCTATCGTAGGGCTTGTACTGTTGAACCGGTTCAAGAGGCATCACAAAGTATCAGTTAGGTCCCAGTAGGAAGTGTCTGCAAGACATCCTCAGGGATAGGTGCACGACCATAGTAAATAGTTGGTGACACGTAGGGGACTGTCCTTACAAATCGTCGACGAAATTTTCATACAAGTGTCCGCTTTGTCATGCACGATCTGATGAGCGACAATGTCGGTCAAATTGTCTTTGATGCCTTAATAAGCGACATGTTGCCCACACAATCATGCATGACATAATGGCCGACAATGTCGGTCAAATTGTCGTTAGCAGTGCTTAAAAATTTAAAATAACAAATTGAAGTAGTTTTATTGAAAACGTGCGATACATAAACCGCCACGCACTGCTGTTTCCAACAAACTGAAAATTTTTTACTTCTACTTTCCTCTCTTCAATTCTATGTCGTTATTGTTTCGTGACATTGAACTTTTTTGTTTGATGCACGACAACATTAGTATTTTGTCGGTCAGCTTGTCGTCAACCGAGCGTTTTGACAACAAGTACATACATTTTTCACATTTTGTCCTGAGGACAGCGTTGACGACAAAGTCGTGTATGACGATACTTCCTACTGGGGTGTCAATTGACACTTTAGTGGCCAACCCCATACAAAACGTACCGGTTCTCAACATACAAAACTTCCGAAACTGAACCGGTTCATGTACCCCAGGGAACCGGTTCCGTGACTGGTACTGTACCGGTTCATTTTCCCGTAGGGTATGTACTTTGGTTCATTTACCGCTGGGTACTTATAGATGAATAGCATTCACAAAGTTCTAATTACAAAAACTCCCGTACGGTCAGTTATAAATAAAAACACTTCATTATTCCCAACAAGGAATATATTATTATCTGAATACTCACTCCCTCGTATATGAAAGAACACAACATTGCACGACTTTATTAACAGCCCCTCTTGATATATTCGCTTTTAGTCAACGAGCTTTTCTCAGCAACGAATGTCTGATGGAAAATGCGTTTACGTGTGTAAATACTGTAACAAAAAGAAGCGGAAACAATACATTTTGTCGTGCTAGTTTAAAAGGAATGTTCTTTGTAACACCTCCACAATAAAAAGAACAATTAAAAACATCTAAGCCGCATGGAACTGTGTGTTCTCGTTTGTTTAAAGAGTTTATTTCAATTAAATTCGAATGCAGCCGTTATATTTATAGTAACATACTATTCACAATGACAATTAAATATATAAAATACATATGAATGAGAAGATATATCTTAAAACAATTAACACATTGTAAGTTATACTATAAAAATATTTTTTGGCTTTAGTTGAATTATATTGAAGTGGCTGAACCAGTTATATATTAAACAACATTTAGTATAAATTACTTTCTTAATAATATTTAAACCAGTAAGAAAGTTTCAGTCTGTAAACCCGACTTACGTAAACCCTCACCCTCGATTCTTCTTCTTCTTAAATGGCAGCAACAACAGAAATTTATCCATCAGTAGCCGCATGTAGAAAAGTATTCCAAGCGCTTCGGTCTTTTGCGCTCCGTAGATAGTTCGCCACACCAAGTTTAGTTAACAACTATTTCACCTGGTCCATCCATCGGAGTTTTAGTCACCCCCTCCTGCGCCGCCCATCGAGTTTATTGCCGAAGACTTTTCGAGCCGGAGTGTTTTCGTCCATTCGTACAACGTGTTCAAGCCAGTGCATTCGGTCTATTTGAACGCGCTTGACGACGTCGATGTCGTTGTACAGCTCATACAGCTCATGATTCATTCGACAACGGTTCTCGCCGTTAACGATGATGGGTCCAAATATTTTGCGGAGTATTTTTCACTCGAATACTCCCAGAATAGATTGATCCGCTTGTGTCATTACCCAGGATTCTGCGCTGTAGAGCAAGACAGGTAGGATCAGAGTCTGGTAGAGCTAGATCTTTGTTCTTCGAGAGAGCGCTTTGTCGTTAAACCGCGTGCTTAGCGCATAGTAGCAGCGGTTTGCGATCAATACTCGTCTTTTGATTTCCAGGCTGACATTATTATTTTTATTTTTGGCGGAGCCAAGGTAAACAAAATTATCTACCAATTCAAAGTTATAGTTGTCAACGATTACGCAGCGTCCCAGACGAGTGGACTCTTTGTTCGTTGAAACAAATAACTTGGTTTTGCCCTCGTTTATCACCAGACCCACTTCAGCCGACTGCTTTTCAATGCTTGAAAAGGCTGCAGTAACATCTCGCAATCCACGTTCAATAATATCTATATCATACGCGAGCGACATGTGACTTTTGTTGAAGATGGTGCCACTCCTGTTTACTGCAGCCTTCCGCATTATCATCTCCATTACGATGTTAAAGAGATCGCAGGACAGACTATCGCCTTGCCTATAGCCTCGATTGGTAGAAAATGACTTTGACAGATTTTTGCCAATTTTCACTGAAGACTTCGTGTCGAATTAGGTTCGCGGGGATACCAAACTCAGCCATAGCATCCAACAATTTCTGTCGTATCGGACTGTCGAATGCAGTAATCGATGAACAGGTGGTAGGTGTCGATCTGCATTTCTTGGGTCTTCTCCAGGATTTGCCGTAGTGTGAATATCTGGTCGGTGGTGGATTTACCAGGTCTAAAGCCGCATTGATAAGGTCAAATCCGAATTGCTAGAATGGGCTTTAGTCTTTCACATAACACACTAGACAGGACCTTGCATGCTATGGGTAAAAGGCTTATCCCGCGTTGGTGCACACACTAGGATCGTCTTTCGTAAGCACGGGACATAGGAAACTCAGATTCCAATCATCGGGCATGCACTCTCTGAGCCAAATCGTGTTTATGAGCTGGTGCATGCATGTTACCAGCTCATCGCCGCCGGCTTTAAAAAGCTCTGCCGGCAGTCCATAGGCTCCCGCAGCTTTATTATTTTTAAGCCGTGCTGATATCGTTTTGGCTCGGCGGTGGACAGTCTACTCCATCGGCGATGATTGGTGTGATTTCGTCACTTATAATGCCTTCGGGAACGATTAGAGATTGAAAGTGTTCCCTCCATATATGCAGCACACTCTGAGTGTCCGTGATCAGATTTCCATCTCTGTCCTTACATGTGGGGATCCCTATTCCAAAACCTTTGCTTTTAATACTTTGGTAGAACTTTCGGGCCCTTTAGTTTTCGGTATCCTGGCTCTCTCTTTTCTTTCATAGAAGCCTTTTCCGCCTGAACAGGCGTTTCATCTCCCTCCTTTTCTCATTATAACGCTCCGTCACTGCACGCGTCGCCATTGGCTGCAGTTTGGCCTTGTATGCAGCATCCATTTCCTCAAACATTTCGCGACATTCATCATCATACCAGGGCTTGTCTGAGCGTGGTTTTTCATAAGCCAGTACGGTCGTTGCGGCAGAGGTCATAGAATTCGCAAAATGCTGCAGTAATTGAGAGAGTTTGTTGGAGTAGGCTTTGGCTATCTGGGTGGATGCAGCTTTGTGATGACGAGCTTCCTTTGTGTTTGATTACAAGTGTACTTAATCGTGTGCGTACCTTTGCTGCAACTAGGTGGTGGTCCGAGTCAATATTTGCACCGCGTATCACGCGCACGTCCATAACGCTTGAGACATGCCTTCCATCGATTATCACGTGATCAACCTGATTTCTTGTATTTTGATTGGGAGATATCCAGGTTGCCTTGTGGATATCTTTATGCGGGAATCTGGTTCCGCTCACAACCATGTTTCTTGCCGACGCGAAACTAACCAGTCTGAATCCGTTATCGGAGGTGTTGTTGTGTAGAATGAATTTTCCGACTGCTGAACCAAGAGCATCTTCCCTTCCTATTTTAGCATTAAAATCTCCCAGAACAATTGTAATGTCATGTGCAGGGCAGCGGTCATATATCTCCTCCAGGCGCTCATAGAATACATCTTTAATGTCATCGTCTTTGTCTTCCGTAGGGGCGTGTACACAAATCAGCATAATGTAAAAATATTTTGCCCGAATGCGAATAGTGGCTATTCGGTCACTTACAGGGTTAAACCAGGATATCAGGTGTCGAAGTCCCTTGCCGACTATGAAACCACATCCAAGCTCGTGTCTTTCTGCATGACAGCTGTAAAAGATGTCACAGTACTTTCGTCGTGTGCATCCATGTCCCGTCCATCGCATTTCCTGCATGGCGGTGATGTTAGCCTTGTATTTGTCGAGGACATCCGCCAGATGGATAGAGGCACCATCTCTGTATAGAGTTCGGACATTCCAGGTGCATATCCTTAAATCATATTCCTTATATCGTTTGCGGGGGTCGTCAACATTTTTGGGGGTTTTTTTTTTCGTGTTTTCGTAATAATTGTTTTGTTTAAGGAGAGTGACTTATAAGGCCACCGCGCCCGATCCTAGTTTCTTGGGGCTGCCAAAGCCACTAAGAGAGCCTGTGTTGAGCTTCAGTAACTTCTGTTACCTACTTCCTAAGAAGCATCGGTGGTAGTATACCGATTAGGTTACTCAACATTTCGCCTTCTCACATTTGCTATCACTGAACGGATGTTCAGTGGCATTGCCCGGGAAATACATGATTTCTCGGACGTTATGAGCTGCTTGGGAACCTCCAAAGAGAGCTTCTCAAATTAGAAAATTCCCCATTCCCCATCTTAATTATAGTATTATTAAATTCTTAATTGTTATCTGTAATAACTATTAAAAAGGAACAGTCCATATGTTGCATCCGGAAGACACATTTCGATGTGTGTGCATCGCATTTGATTCGTGTACTTTCACAGTAGTTGACCATATGCAAATGCGAAAACATGATGTCTACCTCAATAACCGTCATATAAACGAACACCTAAACTAATATTAAAATTGTTGATTGCAAAACGGTAACAGATGTTTAAATGACAAATCCAATGCTAGTACAATAAACAAAAACGTGTATCAATTAGAAATCCAATACAATTTTTGTTATTCATTTCGTGTTTCGTGATAAATGCTCAAATGAACATGCGAGGGTAATGTGTTAGTTACCACATAGGTTTGAGCAGTGGCAAATTGTCAAAACGAACACCGTTTTTATATGTCGATCTTTTAAATATGTATATTCTTTTAAATTGGTTCATAATTGTTTGCAATAAATAGATAAATAAGTTGCAGAGGAAAATATAAAATTTTTGTGCGGAAAATAATCTTAAAGCTAAAGTCCGTACGCTTTTAATAAGATATAACACGATAAAATATCTCTACGATTTGATCGTGGAATCATAAGATAAAGGACGTCGCCTCTAAAAAAACCCAAAACGGATTTTAAAAAAAAAAACAAAAAAACCCTCTTATCCCCAAAAATGATTAGCTAGGATTTTAATTCAAGTTGATTATACCATCACCCTTAGGGATGAGGGTATATATCATTTGATACGACCCAAAAGTGTAACACATAGAAGGAGTGACTTTAGACCCTAGGTTTCTTTGAACCAAATTCGATTCATGACTTTTTAAGTCGTTTGAGCCATGTCCGTCTGTCTGTCTGTCTGTCTGTCTGTCTGGTGGCTGTCCGGCTGGTTCGCACGATAACTTTCGAAAGACGCAACCAAATGTTTTGAAATTTTGCACGAGTTATTATTTTCTCATAACTACTTACGGCATTGCAAATGGGCTGCATGGCCCCGCCCCTTCTGGTACCTCCCATACAAATACATCATTCCGCCCACTTTAGAAATCGAGTAATAATATCAATACACCCTACGGAATCGTCCCCAAATTCTGTATTTAGTAAAGCTATAACAGGATGAAGATTTGGAAAAAATTTTGAAAGTCTAGCCTCGCCCCTTCTTGTACCTCCCATACAAATCTACCTTTCCGCCCACTATTGAGATGGAGAAATAATATCAATAAATTAAACGAGATCGTACCCTAATTCTTAATTTAGTAAAGCTATAACAGGATAAAGTTTTGGAGAAAAAAATTGGAAGTCTGTCCACGCCCCATCTGGTACCTCCCATACACATCTGGTACCGCCCACTTTAGAAATCGATTAATATTATTAAAAGACCTAACGCGATCGTGCCCAAATTCTGCATTTGGTAAAGTTTAAGCAGGATAAAGTTTTGGAGAAAAAATCTGGAAGTCTAGACACGCTCCTTCTGGTACCTCCCATACAAATGTTCCACTGCGCCCACTTTAGAAATAAGGTAATAATATCAATACACTCGACACGATCGTGCTCAAATTCTGTATTTTGTTATGTTATAACAGGACAAAGTTTTGGAGAAAAAATTGGAAGTCTAGCGACGCCCCTTATAGTACCTCCCATACAAATGTACCTTTCCGCCCACTTTAGGGATGTAGTAATAATATCAGTACAGCCAACGCAATCGTGCTCAAATTCTGTAATTAGTAAAGCTATAACAGGATAAAGTTATGGAGAATAAATCTGGAAGCCTAACCACACCCCTTCTCGTACCTCCCATACAAATGTACCACTCCGCCCACTTTAGAAATCGAGTAATAATATCAATATAATAGAAAATTATTTATTTTACTGAGGTTAAGGGTAAATGTAAGTCGGGCTGCCGGACTGAAACTTTCTAACTGATTTTAATTACAAATCGGTTAATTTCAATAACTCAAGACTTAAACAATATCTTATATTGGGTGATGGTATTTATCAGTCAGTTTAACTGACTGAAATTTCTGTACTGGTTTTTAATGTGCAATTGACTCCCAAAAAACCCCATTTATCGTTTTTGTTAGCATATTAGGTCAACCTATTTGTCATTCTACCTATCTGGAACATAGCTTGTTGTTGTTGCTATCATGCAGTCTTTGAGAACTCCGACATTTATGTATATTAAAATAAATTTTTGAGAAAACAGCTTCACAAATATAAATATGTACATTCAAACATTATGAAAGACATGATGACAATTTTCTTTAAATCACGAAATGGCAAATGCGTCCTTCCAAACAATATTTTCTTCAAACTCCATAAATTTTAACTTATCAGCAGACTTCTGAATGTTTGAAAACAATTTGACTGCCTGAGAAACCCAGTTTCCAGAAGGTTCACCAGAAAATGGATTTGTATTTAACTAAATTTATTTTTGTTGGCCATAGATGGATCGCATTTAATTTCGAGGGAATCGGTTAAGATTTTTTTTCAGCTACCTCAGCATGTTCCGCTGATTTCGGATTTATTAGCTATATATGTTATAATATTTGTTCTTTGTTTATTTGTTGTTATGATAAGATTTTTGCTGCCATTGAAATTTTGATAAATTATTAGAAGTGTTCAATTTGTTACGACTACTGCCTTTGCCTTTTTGTTTGCCAAAAGACACGAATTTGGACACAAATTACAGAAAATGCTTCCCAACCTAAATTAAAATTTTAGGAAATTGCCAAAAAATTTTGGCGAGAACTATATATCCACAATAAATACACAATTTGTCGAATATTAATACATCATTTGATACGACCCAAAAGTTTAACACATAGAAGGAGTCACTTAAGACCCCTATGTTTCTTTGATTTTATTGCTCCATCTCCCAAGTGGGTGAAGTGGTACATTTGTATGGGAGGTACCAGAAGGGGCGTGTCTAGACTTCCTAGATTTCTTCTCCAAAACTTTATCCTGCTTGAACTTTACCAAATTCAGAATTTGGGCACTCTTGCGTTAGGTCTATTAGTAAAATTAATCGATTTCTAAAGTGGGCGGTACCAGATGTGTCTGAAAGGTACCAGATGGGGCGTCGCAAGACATCCAGTTTTTTTTCTCAAAAAGTGTATCCTGCTATAGCTTTACTAAATAAAAAATTTGGGTTCAATTGCGTTGGATTTATTGATATTATTACTCCATCTCTAAAGTGGGCGGAAAGGTACATTTGTATGGGAGTTACCAAAAGGGCCGTGGCTAGACTTCGAATTTTTTTCCCAAAACTTTATCCTGTTATAACTTTACTAAGTACAGAATTTGGGTACGATCCCGTTCGGTGTATTGCTAATATTATTCGATTTCTAAAGTGGGCGGAATGATGTATTTGTATGGGAGGTACGGGGCCATGTAACCCAGTTGCAATACCGTAAGTAGTTTTGCGGAAATATTAACTCGTGCAAAATTCCAAAACATTTGGTTACGTCTATCGAAAATTATCGTGCGAACCAGCCAGACAGACAGGCGGACATGGCTCAAACGACTTAAAAAGTCATGAATTGAATTTGGTTCAAAGAAATCTAGGGTCTAAAGTCACTCCTTCTATGTGTTACACTTTTGGGTCGTATTAAATTATATATACATTCATCCCTAAGGGTGATGAAAAAAAATTGGAAGTCTAGCCACGCTTGTGTCATTACCCAGGATTCTGCGCTGTACAGCAAGACAGGTAAGATCAGAGTCTAGAGAGCGCTTTGTCTTTAAATCGCTTGCTGGCATTATTATTTTTGTTTATGGCGCGCAGCTTCCCAGACGAGTGGACTCTTTTTTCGTTGAAACAAATAACTTGGTTTTGTCCTCGTTTATCACCAGACCCACTTCAGCCGAATGCTTTTCAATGCTCGAAAAAGCCGCAGTAACATTAATCAATCCACGTCCAATGATATCTATATCATCAGCATACGCGAGCAACATGTGACTTTCGTTGAAGATTGTACCATTCCTGTTTACTGCATCCTTCCGCATGATCAACTTCATTATGATGTTAAAGAGATCGCAGGACAGACTATCGCCTTGTCTAAAGCCTCGCTTGGTAGAAAATGGCTCTGACAGATTTTTGCCAAATTTCACTGAAGACTTTGTGTCAGTCGGTGTCATCCCGCAAAGTCGAATTCTGTCGTACCGGAGTGTCGAATGCAGCTTTGTAATCGATGAACAGATGGTAGGTGTCGATCTGCATTTCTTGGGTCTTCTCCAGGATTTGTCGTAGTGTGAATATCTGGTCGGTCATGCATCTACCAGGTCTAAAGCCACACTAATAAGGTCTAATCAGGTTCGCCAGATCGGGATTTAGTCTTTCACATAACATGTTAGACAGGACCTTGTATGCGATGGGTAAAATGCTAATCTCGCGATAGTTGGTACATACACTTGGATCGCCTTTCTTAAGCACGGGACATAGGACACTCAGATTCCAAAAATAGGGCATGCACTCCCTGACTCAAATCGTGTTTATAGCTGGTGCCTCCATGTTACCAGTTCAGCGCAGTCCATCGGCTCTCGCAGCTTTATTATTTTTAAGCCGTGCAATTGCCGTGCTGATCTCGTTTTGGCTCGGTGGTGTTCAGTCTACTCCATCGTCGATGATTGGTGTGATTTCGTCACTTATGCTGCCTTCGGGTACAGGCCGAAAGTGTTCCCTCCATATTTGCAGCACACTCTGAGTGTCCGTGACTAGATTTCCGTCTCCGTCCTTACAGGTTGGGATCCCTGTTCCCAAGCCTTTACTTTTTACATTTTGGTAGAACTTTTGGGCCTCACCGCTATCTTTGTAGTTTTCGATATCCTGGCTCTCTCTTTTCTTCCACAGTCGCTTTTTCCGCCTGAAGAGGCGTTACATCTCCCTCCTTTTCTCTTTATAACGCTCCGTCGCGACATTCATCATCATACCAGGGCTTGTCTGAGCGTGGTTTTTCATAAGCCAGTACGGTCGTTGCGGCAGTGGTCATAGAATTCGCAAAATGCTGCCACTGTGGCGGGAACATCAGAACTAGGGGTGTTGTTTGGAGTAATTGAGAGAGTTGCTTGGAGTAAACATTGGCTATCTCGGTGGTATGCAGCTTTGTGATGTCTAGCTTCCTTTGCGTTTGATTACGAGCGTTTTTAGCACTATTTAATCGTGTGGGTACCTTGGCTGCAACTAGGTGGTGATCCGAGTCAATAAGTGCATCGCGCATCAAACGCATATCCATAACGCTTGAGAAATGCCTTCCATCAATTACCACGTGATCAATCTGATTTCTTGTATTTTGATTGGGAATATCTTTATGCGGGCATCTGGTTCCACTCACAACCATATTTCTTGCCGACGCGAACCTAACCAGTCTGAATCGTTATCGGAGGTGTTGTTGTGTAGACTGAACTTTCCGACTGCTGAACCAAGAGCATCTTCCCTTCCTATTTTAGCATTAAAATCTCCCAGAACAATTGTAATGTCATGTGAAGGGCAGCTGTCATATATCTCCTCCAGGCGCTCATAGAATACATCTTTAATGTCATCGTCTTTGTCTTCCGTAGGGGCGTGTACACAAATCAGCATAATGTAAAAATATTTTGCCCGTATGCGAACAGTGGCTATTCGGTCACTTACGGAGTTAAACCGCGAGACCAGGTGTCGAAGTCTCTTGCCGACTATGAAACCACATCCAAATTCGTGTCTTTCTGCATGGCAGCTGTAAAAGATGTCAAAGGTTACTTAACATTTCGCCTTCTCACACTTGCTATCACTGAACGGTTGTTCAGTGGCATTGCCCGGGGAATTCGTAATCTTTCGGACGTTATAAGCTGCTTGGAAACCTCCAAGGAGAGCATCATGTTAACGTGATGTATATTTATACGATTGTCTGACAATATTATTGACCTTCAATGAACTGACAATGTGCACACGACTGTTAGACATTATCTTACCATTTTTCTGACAATATTGTAAGACCTAAAAACCGACGGCAAATATGTTTTTATTCCATGTCTTGTGTAAGACTTAAAATAGAAGCGTTCTAAGTCACACAAACTCGAAAAGCTCTACCACATCTCCCTCATGGGTTGCAAAAAGGAAATGGTTTTATAAATAATTCTACTGAATCAATCATAAAACAAAAAGTGGTTATCAGTCAATCCCCGCTCACAAGTAAACATCTCGACAGCGGCACTATATATATCATCCGCATCAGCGTAATAGTCGTCATCTGTTTTTGAACGGAAACTTGTTTAGTTTAATGGCATTGAAACGGCAAGAGAACGGCTGTATTGAATCATGCGGTTGTGGAACGTTGTGGCACGTTGCAATAGTTCAGTTGAATGGAAACGAAGTGCAGAATTTGTTTAACATAACAATATTTGCACAGTTTGAATGCAATGTTCTATATTCATGCATTTGTCGGCAACTGATGCAGAAAACACAGCCTTCAAACAATAAAAAGTAATTTGAAGTAGATTGATTGAACTGTAGTAATTGCCATAATTTACTGGAATCGAAGAAAAAAAAACTAGTTTTAGTTTTATATATCACTGAAACACGTTTTTTTTGTGTGGTTAGAATTAAAAACCCGTTCCACAACTGGAAGATACCTACGCTTAGTCTTCGTATAATAACTAAATAAAGTATGAAAAAATTGAACCAGATATAAAATAAGGATCACTAGAAAATAAATGATTTCTGAAAGAATCCCCTCAAAGTGTTTCTTTAAAATTCTTTCCGTTAATCAAAAAGTCAAGTAAACATGCGGAAGATCAATGGAGATGCCGGCATCTACATTTTTCGTTTATTGTTGCTCTTTTATTACTCTTATATATATTTCCGATATTTCGATACATCAGGTTTTTCTTATATTTACAAAAATATTTTTACATTAAGAGAAATTCTTACTACAAATGGGCAGCTACAGTCAGCTTCTATAAACCAAGCCCCGCGATCAGAGGAATCGAACTCGAATCACATGCATTATAGTCGCTTACTAATGTATATTTGCAAGTTGTTGTTTGCTTTAGATTCTCTGTAAGCGGAATGATGTTCCTGGGGCGTATGATATATGGCTGATCTCTAGCACAATTCATTCGCCACCATGAAACAAATTGCTCGCCAATGAGAATCATACACCGGTGACAATCAAATCAAACAACCAAGGAGAATTAACAACGACGACGCTAAAACAAAACAGTTGAAGGTTTGATGTAAAAATTGCGTATATTTATTGGAGTTTATGGTTTTGTTACTTAGGTCAAATGCTATCGTTTGAGACAATGACCCACAAATTTTTGCATATTGTTATTTACAAAAACCATTACAGAAATTTCAATCAGGTAAACTGACTAATAAATACATCCACCCAATATAAGATATTGTTTAAGTCTTGAGTTATTGCAATAAATATATTTTGAATTATAATAAAATTACTTATGTATTATTTTGTGTCTACTTGTGGAGCGAAAACGTCAAAATTTAACTTAATTGTCTGATTTTTTTTCGAAAATCAACGTTCGAACACTTACCTTGGCAAAATATGTCTGAATTCAGTGTTCACACAAAAATGATATTTATGTAAAAGGGAAAATATCGGTTATTTATATGGGGGGTATCAGAAGGGTTATGTCAAATAGTTAGGGTTGCTGAGGGTTTCCTCCTATAACAATATAAATTAACTGACCATATTTAATTAATCGGCAGGTGTCGGTTTGGAAGTTACGGGAGAAATATTAATATTCCAAAAATAGGTCATTTTGTATGGGAGGTACCAGCAGGCGTGGACCGATATAGTCCATATTCATCCCTGAGTCCCATTTGAGTGAATTCAGTTTACTTACAAAAAAGATATGTATGTAAAACTATGAGGGTCAATTAGGTCATTTGTATGGGAGGTACCAAAAGGGGTATGGCAAAGGTTTCGGTTTTCTAAGGGTTTGTCTACTTTTGCAAGATAAATAAACTGACCAAATTCAAATATCCTACGATCGTCCCTTTGGAAGTTATGAAGGTAATTTATATTATCCAAAAATAGGTAATTTTGTATGGGAGGTACCAGAAGGGGCCCATTTACAATCACATTAGTTCGCTTTGAAAAATATTAATACTGGTAAATTTTTATGCCGATCCGTTAAGGTTTACTCGAGTTATCCTGCTGACCAGCCATCCAGCCAGACCACAGTGGTTCCGCCCATAGGCCAAAAATCAAAAAACTATTCACAAAGTATTAAAATAAAATTTAAACAAATTATCTCTTAAATGTCCAAACTTCATAATGGTAAACCGGATTCTTCTGAAAATCTAACGGGACTTTTTAAAAATAGAATTTAACCATGAACATTTGTTCGCGCTTTTGTACGTTGGTCGAATAATTTAAAACAAGAGTGCACTTCAAAACGGATTGCTCATTGCATAAGCCTAAAAAATTAAATTATTTTTAATGGATTTTAAAATTAAAAGTATTTATTTAATCTCAACAAATTTATAAAAACTAAATTGTTTTGTAATTCTTGTCAAATTAATGTTTTAGGTAATGTATTTGTTTGATCCTATTTTGTGCGTCTTCATTACGATTATTTAGAGTTTTAGTTGTGTTCCCCCCAGATCCCCCTTTAGGTCTATTTTCCATTGTATTTGTCGTGGTCTTAAGGTAATAAAAGTGTTAAAGTTTGTTGCGGAAATTTGCGGATGTGCGTGTAGTTTTTAATATACTAAACCGCCTTCTTATTAAATCCTCAAACTTAGGTAAGAGGGTAAGTATAATTTCATAAGTGAAAAAGTGTAACGACCCCAATTATCTCGACCCAAATTATCTTAAAACCAAATTTGTTTAAAAATTTTTTAAGACGATTGTCCCATTTCCGTCGGTCCGGCTGGCTGGCCGGTTGGCTTGCTGGTTGGAAGGATAACTGATGGGCATGATAATTTGAGTAAACCTTAACTGATCTTTATGAAAATTTACCAGTTTTAATATTCCAAAATGAAGTTACGTTATTGTAAATAAGCAGAATTGCCCCACCCTTTCTGGTACCTCCCATGCAAACTTACCTATTTATGGATATTTCTTCCAAACGAAACGATCATGAACTTTGGCAGACTAATAATCTTATAAAACCAGGTAAAACTACAGAAAATCGGAACTTTTGCCGCGCCCCTTATGCCACCTCATTGTATATAAATGACCTAATTCAACGTAATATTCCCACAAGCATATTCTTTTTCAGTAAAATTTTTTCCAAGGAAAACTTAGGGTGAATACGGACTATGTTGCTTTACCGCTTCTGGGATGTCTTATACAAAATTACCAACATATTTTTGGGAAAATTAATATTTCTCTCATAACATTTAAACGAAAAACTGGAGTATACTTGAATGTGGTCAGTAGGATTATCTTGTAATCCGACGCAAAACCTCGGAAAACCGAAATATTAGCTTCAAACGGTTTTACATACATATCATTTTTGTAAGAGATATTGAATTGAACTTTTTATAACTGTTGTTAGTTTTGCTACATGTCTGTAAACTTCTGGATATGCGACCGAGAGTCCTATTCCCGATCGTTTAAGCTACATAAGAAATGTCTTTTTCAATTTCATTAACTCGAGAGTAAAACAATGTCGTACATAGGGTGAGGGTATTTATCAGTCAGTTCACCTGGTTGAAATTCCTGTACTGGCTTAAATATTTTTTAAGAGCCCTGCTGAACATTTCAGCTCTGTACTACCATTAGAAGTATTTTTGGCCGCGCCTCCATACAAGCGGATCCACTATGCAGACAGACGGACATAGCTCAAGCGTCTTTAAAAGTCCGGAAACGAATTTGGTCTTAAGATACTTGGGGTCTAACTCGTTACCTTTAATGCGTTACACTTTTTTTCGTATCAAATTATATATACCCTCATCCCTTAGGGTGATGGTATAAAAATTGGGTACGATTGTTTTGAGTGTATTGATATTATTACTCCATCTCTAAAGTGGACGGAAGGGTACATTTGTATGGGATGTACCAGAAGGGGCTAGACCCCCAACTTTTTTTTCCAAAACTTTATCCTTTTCTAGCTTTACTAAATACAGAATGTGGGTACGAGAACAGGCAGTTTTGCTGCCCTAAGAGTTTTAAGATGAGCCCGATCGGTCAAAAACTACTCCTACCTGCCATACAAAATCACCCTTTTTGGGGTCATTTGTATGTCCCTACGATAAGCTGTAGTTTAAGAGCAATTATATAAAATGCTGTTATCGTTGTATGCGTCTTGTTACACAAACAAAACTATAATGTAAAATCACTCTATTATCAACAATTACTGTAAAAGTATTGTCTAAATAAATATTTTACTCATTAATTCAAATCCACATTGCAGAGACACAATTATAAATTTAGACAAATAATTAAAATATTAGATTTCGTTAATAATTTTCATTAATTTCCAATTACAGCTTTGGTCTTACACCTGAAATAGAGCATAAAATTACATACGTTGCGATTATGTAAATCGAATACGACAGCAATATCGACACCGACATTATTATACAACTCTAATAACTCCATGCTTTCGTAACATCTTATTGCCATGAGATAACTTTTAGAATGGTTTAAGTGACATTAGCAATCTTGATAATATTATCAATACATCATACGAATAAAACAAATCCATTTTCCAATTAAACCAAAAATGTGATTAAAATTACAAATATAAATTGGAGAACGCATATCCCCCTTAACAAATATGTAATTTATTACCACAACATAATAGTTCATGTGCTTATATACATTTAGTTACTTGTGAAATCGCATCTGCCGGTTAATACCTCATTCCTCTTTAATTAACTTTTGACAATGTTAATTGATGGCGAAACCGCATTCAGCCACCATGTCAATTATAATTTACATGAGGATTAACATGACCATCTTGCAGTGATTTATCTATTTTGTGACAGGTTGATTTAACAGTTGGGCGAATAGATATGATGGCATTTGTAATCCAATTCATTAGTGGGCAATCACAGACTCAACATCATAATAATTACAGTCATGAGCAAAAATTAATGTTCTTGGTGTTGCAGCACTACGTTACTAGAATTGTGCTCTAATTATCAGCACTAAGCACTAAGAGAGGTACATAGTTTTCTTGGCATCAGAAAATGCCATCCAAAAAGAATTACATGCAGGTCGTCAACCACCATTACCTTTTAGAATTACACTAGCCGACCGAACAGACTTCGTCCTGTATCCAAAATTTTTGATGAAAATGCTACGCACTGTTATAATTTAATAACGATTTGTCCATTACTTCTAAATGTGAAACGTTTCAGTTCAAAAGGCGCGGTGCCTTGCACTTTTTTCTACTCAAATATTTGTTTCTAAAGCAAATGAAAGATAAAACCAGTACAGAAATTTCAGTCAGTTAAACTGACTGATAAATACCATCACCCAATATAAGATATTGTTTAAGTCTTGTGTTATTGAAATTAACCGATTTGTAATTAAAACCACTTAGAAAGTTTCAGTCGGGCAACCCGACTTACATTTACCCTTACACTCAGTAAAATAAATAATTTTCTATTATATTGATATTATTACTCGATTTCGTAAGTGGGCGGAGTGGTACATTTGTATGGGAGGTACGAGAAGGGGTGTGGTTAGGCTTCCAGATTTATTCTCCATAACTTTATCCTATTATAGCATTACTAATTACTGAATTTGAGCACGATTGCGTTGGGTGTACTGATATTATTACTACATCCCTAAAGTGGGCGGAAAGGTACATTTGTATGGGAGGTATTATAAGGGGCGTCGCTAGACTTCCAATTTTTTCTCCAAAACTTTGTCCTGTTATAACAAAACAAAATACAGAATTTGGGCACGATCGTGGCGAGTGTATTGATATTATTACCTTATTTCTAAAGTGGGCGGAGTGGTACATTTGTATGGGAGGTACCAGAAGAGGCGTTTCTAGACTTCCAGATTTATTCTCCATAACTTTATCCTGCTTAAACTTTACCAAATACAGAATTTGGGCACGATCGCGTTAGGTCTTTTAATAATATTAATCGATTTCTAAAGTGGGCGGTACCAGATGTGTATGGGAGGTACCAGATGGGGCGTGGATAGACTTCCAATTTTTTTTCTCCAAAACTTTATCCTGTTATAGCTTTACTAAAAAGAGAATTTGGTTCCGATCACGTTTAATTTATTGATATTATTTCACCATTTCTATAGTGGTCGGTCATTTCTATATGGATTTGTATGGGAGGGACCAGAATGGGCGTGGCTAGGCTTTCAAAATTTTTGCCAAAACTTTACCCTGTTATAGCTTTACTAAATACAGAATTTGGGGACGATCCCGTAGGGTGTATTGATATTATTACTCGATTTCTAAAGTGGGCGGAATGATGTATTTGTATGGGAGGTACCAGAAGGGGCGGGGCCATGTAGCCCATTTGCAATACCACAAGTAGTTTTGGGAAAATAACAACTCGTGCAAAATTTCAAAACATTTCGTTGCGTCTTTCGAAAGTTATCGTGCGAACCTGCCGGACAGCCACCAGACAGACAGACAGACAGACAGACAGACGGACATGGCTCAAACGACTTAAAAAGTCATGAATCGAATTTGGTTCAAAGAAACCTAGGGTCTGAAGTGACTCCTTCTATGTGTTACACTTTTGGGTCGTATCAAATGAAATATGCCCTCATTCCTAAGGGTGATGGTATAAAAATATAAGAAGACCTTAAATATAGCCACATTTTTCTTTCTACTCAAACATAAATTGTATGTCTATACCAGCTTACGTATTATGTATTATAATATGGATGTACTCCAAAAACATAACGCATGTCACTATACTTTCTTCTTTGATGTACCGGTAGATGTTTTAGTTGGACTCCGTAAATAAATTTAAATTAATGTAATATTTGCATCATTTATGCTAAGAATTAAATTTCAGGTAAAAAAAATAGCTTATTTATCAGGGCAGAAACCACAAAATGGGATTCCTTTTATTCTTAAGTGGAATAGGAATGTAATTACACTATGACACAATTTGAGGGTCATTGTCTCGGCGGTGAACCAAACCAATATCAAAAAAGAGCATTTGACCTCAGTAACAAATCCCTTAACTTTATTTTGATCCACTACGTCACAATTTTTTTAATAGTGGTTTGAAGTTTTGTGTTTTTGGTCAAAAGTCAAAGAATATGAAAATTCATCTATAAAAGTACATTTGGGTTATTTCATGTCTTTGGACATATTTTGGTAAAAAGTCGAATCAAAGAATATGAATAATCATATGTAAAAATACATTTGGGATAGTTCATGTCTTTTCAGACATATATTAAAATTTTCAGGGGAATATTTCATCAGAACATTTGAATCCTCCGGAGAATATTTCAATCGAATATTCTAAGCCTTGACTTTCAAACAGTTTTTTAAAATTGGACCAAAAAGGTCCCATACTGGAGGGAGCTAGAGGGTTAAAATGTTCTGAGAAAATATTCCCCTGATTGTTTGAATATAGGTCTCCGAAGACATGAAATACCCCAAAAGTAGTTTTATAGGGATGAGGGTATATATCATTTGATACGAAAAAAGTGTAACGCATTAAAGGAGACGAGTTAGACCCCAAGTATCTTAAGACCAAATTCGTTTCAGGACTTTTTAAGACGATTGAGTTATGTCCGTCTGTCTGTCTGACTGGTAAGCAGGATAACTCGAGTAAACCTTAACGGATCGGTATGAAAATTTACCAGTATTAATATTTTTCAAAAATAAACTAATGGTCAGTAGTTGACAAACCCTAATCGAAACCTTTGCCACACCCCTTCTGGTATCTCCCATACAAATGACCGAATTGACCCTCATAGTTTTATATACATATCTTTTTTTGTAAGTAAACCGAATTTACTCAAATTTTGCAAATAATGTTCGCTTATGAAAATTGGACTCAGGAAAGACTATGGAACCGATATAGTTCACGCCTTCTGGTACCTCGTATACAAAATGACCTATTTTTGGAAAATAACATAACTTCCAAGGTAACGATAATTGATCGGTTAATTTATCTTGTGATAGGAAGCAAAACCTAACTATTTCACACACCCCTTCTGGTACCTCCCATACAAATGACCGAAATTACCCCCTAGGCTTGCTTACATATCTGATTTTACAAATTTTGTAAGCGTTCATTGAATGTTGATTTACGAAAATAAATCTGACACGTTGTGCTGCCCTAATTGGACCTTCTGTACAAAAAATAAATAAGTAATATTATTTTAATTAAAAATCTATTAATTTCAAAAACTCGAGACTTAGACAATATCTTATATTGGGTGATACTATTTATCAGTCAGTTTACCTGACTGAAATTTCTGTACTGGTTTTTATAATAACTTAGAACTTATTAATAACACAATGCAACAAATTTTTGATCCCGGCTTCGAAATAGTTGATCCTTATGTAAAATTTCATGCTGAATTCAAATCCGAAATTCAATACCTCTCAGATATGTGGAAAGTAGAACAGTTTTTGAGATATGGTCAAATTTCCATTTTTAGTGTTTTGAAAAAAGGTCGGTCTACTATAATGCCATTTTCTCTGGTTTTAGTTCACCGATGTCACCGAACTGTGACGATGATTTGACCATATCTCAAAAACTGTTCTATTTTCCACATATCTGAGACTAGATTTGAATTCAGCGTCAAATGTCCCGGATACAGAAACTTTTGAAATTTTGTGACAGTGTAATTTCAATACTGAAAATATAAAAAATTTTCTGTGAGCAGTTACAACTTTATTTTAAGTCATGAAACTTACATACTACTTTAATTTTCATTTAATTTCAGCTAGTCTTGCATAAAATGGCTCGGGAAGAATGTGGCCAATCTTCGTGGCGGTCAGGTTCATTTGCAATGTTGGAATGTACTCTTATCAGCTTGGTAAATAGTCCATATATGCCGTGGTTGAATATTTATTCGGTTGTTAATATTGCAGGTCTGAGGAACACTGATGAGGTCCGATCAGGTTGGATAACACTATAGTCTTAAACATAACACATTTTAATGTGAAAATAGGGGCCCACACTTGGATCGCCTATTTGTATACTCTTTAAGCCTTACCGTGAGTAAACGATGTTGCATGCTTGCTATCAGCTTATCTCCAACGGTCTTGAGATCTGGCGGTAACCAATCGGCACCGACTGCCTTCGTTAAGTTTATAAACCTCTAGATATTATATTTGATAACCAGTGCATTAGTATTAACAAACAATGTTTTATACAACTTCTATTATTCCAAAATAAATCCCTAAATTCATAAACTAAAATAAACAAAAAAGCTTATAGTATTGTATTTTTATCGAAACTTAAGAAAATTTAAAATAACTTTTGCTGTTACTGCTCGAGTCCACTAACACAATTTAAATTACACTTTTCTGTCTACTGCACCAGATACCATATCATTTTTTCCAGTCCCCATTGCTATCCATTTCCTTTTCTGTGAACGTTCCACAGTGTGACGACTTAATACATTCGGTGAGCAAAAATAGAAGTTGTAAAGCAATAAAATTTGGAACTACCTGATTTTTTATGAAATAAATAAATTTCTATAATTTCATAAAAATCGGTTAAGAACCATGCCCTCCCATTTATGGGCCTTTTAACGATGTTAAAAGTTTGTTTTGTTAAAGTTTAACATATTAATTATGTGATTACAAAAAAAGGAAAAAAATATAAGAATTTTATTTTTTCCAAATACTTTCATCAAATTTATTATTTTAATTAAATTTTGTTGCTGACCATAACTAGTCATTATACTAACAATGTACGTCGTCAGACTAAAACAATGCCCACCCACCCACGAGTACATTTTTGTGCAGGATTTGATGAGCAATTATGATCAATTAAAAGCAGCCTTCAGCAATGGTTAAACTGAGATTAAGAAAAGAGGCGGCTGGAGAGACGACAAGAAGTTTCTCTTCCACTTTACTCGTGTCTTCCGTCACTTCACTCAGAGGAGTGAGGTCCCTTTTTAAAGATTAAGCAGATCCCAAAATTCTGCAATGCACGCTGGAACTCTCGTGCCATTCTAGCTCTTCTTGCTATTATTATGATGCCTGAACCCCGGAACAGGTTGCGTAAAATCTGTTCTTTCATTTCTTACTCAGGGGTTAACCATTAGTTCAGTAGTCAATTGTTCCGCGTTGAAGATTTTGAAGAGCTATCTGTAGCTCTGAATGACTACCCAATAGCTCTCAAATGCTTAAAGACCCACTGGAAAACAGATGAAAGTCAAATCAACATTGTCCGAAGCAACCAGCGCTGTGAGCGTGCGATCAAAGTTGTGCAAGACTTATACAAATCCTGCCGCAACAAAGACAACCTCCCCCTGAGATTCATCCTCTCCAATGACAACGTGAATATTTAACTTCCTTGTGTGCTTGATGATCCTATGTAATGTTACATATATGTTATGTGGCTCTAAAGCTTGTGTTCAATTATATATCTGCTTACAGACTTCAAAAAATTGCCCAAAATGCTGATAAATAAAAATTTTAAAATCATTTTGTGAGTGAGGTTTTTTTTTATCAAATCACCTTAGATGTAGGATTTCATCTAATCTTAAATAAAAACTCATTTAAATATGATACAAAGAAACGTGGTTGTATAAAAGTCATCACCCTAGTCTACAATTAATCAACGGAGAAGCCAATATGTCTATGGCTAATAGCTAAGAAATTGGTTGTTATCAGTTGAAATTTATTTAATATTTCCCCCCAAACTACTTACGGTAATGCAAATGGGATACATGGCCCCAGCCCTTTTGTTACCTCCCATACAAATGTACCTTTCCGCCAACTTTAGTGATGAAGTAATAATATCAATAAATCCAACGCGATCGTACCTAAGTTCTTTATTTAGTAAAGCTATAGCAGGATCCAGTTTTTGAGAAGAAAAAACTTGAAGTCTAGCCACGTCCGTCTGGTACCTTCCATACTCATATGGTACCGCCCACTTTAGAAACCGATTAATATTATTAATAGAACTAACGCGATTGTGCCCAAATTCTGTATTTAGTAAAGTTCAAGCAGGATAAAGTTTTGGAGAAAAAATCTGGAAGTCAAGACACGCTCCTTCTGGTACCTCCCATACAAATGTACCACTCCGCCCACTTTAGAGATGGAGTAATAATTACAATACACTCGCCACGATCGCGCTCAAATTCTGTGTTTTGTTAAGTTATAACAGGATTAAGTTTTGGAGAAACCAGTAAGAAAGTTTCAGTCGGGCGACCCGACTTACATATACCATCACCCTCAGTAAAATAAAAAAATTGCTATTATATTGATATTATTACTCGATTTCTAAAGTGGGTGGAGTGGTTAATTTGTATGGGAGGTACTAGAAGGGGCGTGTATAGACTTCTAGGTTTATCCTCCAAAACTTTATCCTGTTACAGCTTTACTAATTACAGAGTTTGGGCACGATAGCGTTGGATGTATTGATATTATTACTCCATCTCTGCAGTGGGCGGAAAGGTACATTTGTATGGGAGGTTCCATAAGGGGCGCCGCTAGACTTCCAATTTTTTCTCCAAAACTTTTTCCTGTTATAACTCAAAAAAATACAGAAATGGGGCACGATCGTGGTCGACAATATTGATATAGTTACTCCATCTCTAAAGTGGGCGGCGTGGTACATTTGTATGGGAGGTACCAGAAGGGGCGTTTCTAGACATCCAGATCTTTTCTCCAAAGCTTTATCCTGTTATAGCTTTACTAAATACAGAATTTGGGCACGATCGTGTCAAGTGTATTGATATTATTTTTCCATCTCTAAAGTGGGCGGAAAGGTACATTTGTATGGGAGGTACCAGAATGGGCGTGTCTAGACTTCCAGATTTTTTCTCCAAAACTTTATCCAGCTTGAACCTTACTAAATACAGAATTTGGTCACGATCGCGATAGTTCTAACAATAATATTAATCGATTTCTAAAGTGGGCGGTACCAGATGGGGCGGTGGTAGACTTCAGTTTTTTTCTCAAAAACTGGTTCCTGCTATAGCTTTACTAAATTAAGAATTAGGGTACGAGCGCGATGGATTTATTGATATTATTACTCCATATCGAAAGTGGGCGGAAATGTGAATTTGTATTGGAGGTACCAGAAGGGGCGTGGCTAGACTTCCAATTTTTTTTCCAAAACTGTATCCTGTAATAGCTTTACTAAGTACAGAATTTGGGCACGATCCCGTTGGGTGTATTGATATTATAACTCGATTTCTAAAGTGGGCGGAATGATGTATTTGTATGGGAGGTACCAGAAGGGGCGGAGCCATGTAGCCCATTTGCAAAACCGTAAGTAGTTTTGGCTAAATATTAACTCATGCAAAATTTCAAGACATTTGGTTGCGTCTTTCGAAAGTTATCGTGCGAACCAGCCGGACAGCCACCAGACAGACAGACGGACATGGCTCAAACGACTTAAAAAGTCCTGAATCGAATTTGGTTCAAAGGAACCTAGGGTCTAAAGTCACTCCGTCTATGTGTTACACTTTTGGGTCGTATCAAATGATATATACCTTCATCCCTAAGGGTGATGGTATAAAAATTAGAAGTCTAGGTACGCCCCTGCTGGTACCCACCATACAAATGTAGCTTTCCTTATTATTTAGTACCTTTTCTATTTAGTAAAGCTATAACAGGATACAGTTTTAGAGGAAAAATCTGGAAGTCTAGACACGACCATTCTGGTACCTCCCATACAAATGTACCACTCCGCCCACTTTAGAAATCGAGTAATAATATCAATATAAAAGAAAATTCTTTGTTTTACTCAGGGTGAGGATATCATCAAACTGTCGATTTTTTAAAGAAAAACCAGTAAGAAAGTTTCAGTCGGGCGACCCGACTTACATATACCATCACCCTCAGTAAAATCAAAAAAATTGTTATTATATTGATATTATTATTCGATTTCTAAAGTGGGTGTAGTGGTAAATTTGTATGGGAGGTACTAGAAGGGGCCTGTATACACTTCTAAGTTTATCCTCCAAAACTTTATCCTGTTATAGCTTTACTAAATACAGAGTTTGGGTACGATAGCGTTGGATGTATTGACATTATAACTCCATCTCTGATGTGGGCGGAAAGGTACATTTGTATGGGAGGTCCCATAAGGGGCGCCGCTAGACATCCAATTTTTTCTCCAAAACTTTATCCTGTTATAACTTAATAAAATGCAGAATTGGGGCACGATCGTGTCGAGTATATTGACATTATTACTCCATATCTAAAGTGGGCGGAGTGGTACATTTGTATGGGAGGTACCAGAAGGGGCTCCACGAAAAGCCCCCCAATGAAATAACGCCCAAACGAGAAATGAAATATTCCCCAAATTTTTTTCATACATTTTTGGGTGTTATTTCATATGAAATAACTCCCAATTTTTTTGGGCCATTTTTCATTTTTTTTGGGGAATTATTTCATTTTTCAAATGGGGGTTTCAAATTATGAAAAAATCTCCAATGAAATAACACCCAACAAATTTTTTAAATTTGGGGATTGTTTCATATCGTGAATAATTTGGGTGTTATTTCATTTTTTATTCGGGGGTTATTTCATTTTTAAAGCTGTTGGTTTTTAGGGGTTATAATTATATAAAAAAAAAACTAATTTTCCTTTGCACCCCATGAATGAGGTATGGGATAGCTTCTCGCGTTGTTGTGAATTAACACGCATTCTATTATTGGATTCACAACTAACGGCACCTACTTATTTATCGACGAATGCGAACGTCACTGTTTTGAGAAGCTCTTACTAGACACGACGATTAAATCGACGCTTAATACTGCGAAGTTGCTGTCAAACAACATTCGAGGGGAGCCGACAATGGAAGAAAATTTTATTTATTTTTTTCTTTTTAAGATGACTGGAGCCAGGTTTGAACCTGCGATCTCCCGCATGGTAGTCGCGTGTTCTAACCACTATGCCACGGCCGGTCCCGGTTATAATTATATAATTATATAAAAATAGGCCTTTTACAAGAATACTTTTAGCCTGTGAATATATGACAATATCTTTGAATGTTTACATATATTTCCATTTACGTTCATACTGACGGATATAAAATCAACAAAATGCAAAATTCGATTAGTACACACTAAGAATGTAATTATTTTTTTAATTTGTAAGAGTTCTTTAAAAGGATTAATTCAATAATAGCAGAGAGTTTGATTTGCTTGTGAACACTGGAGGTGGTTGTGTAAAGGCCAAACGTAAAAGGCAAATTGTCTTCCGAACTGCAAAAATAGAGCAGGGCTACAACGATCTACGATCCACACGATTCATTTCAATAAATTTGCGACTTTGCTGTTGGTCCATATTGACTTCATAAAATCCTTGGTGAAACTAACTTTTATGAATTTTGGGCATAATTTCATTTTTGTTGCTGGTGGGGTTTATTTCATTGGGGGTTATTTCATCCTCATCATTGGGTGTTATTTCATATGAAATAACTCCCAAATATTGGGGGTTGTTTCGTTTTCGCTTTGGGGTTTTTTTCATTTATTTTTGGATGTTATTTCATTTACTGTTTTTGGGTGTTATTTCCAATTTTTTGGGGTTTATTTCATTGGGGGTTATTTCCTGGGCGTTATTTCATTTGGGGGCTTTTCGTGGAGCCCCAGAAGGGGAGTGTCTAGACATCCAGATCTTTTCTCCAAAACTTTATCCTGTGAGAGATTAACTAAATACAGAATTTGGGCACGATCGTGTCAAGTGTATTGATATTAATATTCCATCTCTAAAGTGGGCGGAATGGTACATTTGTATGGGAGGTACCAGAATGGTCGTGTCTAGACTTCCAGATTTTTTCTGCAAAACTTTATCCTGCTTCAACTTTACTAAATACAGAATTTGGTCACGATCGCGGTAGTTCTAATAATAATATTAATCGATTTCTAAAGTGGGCGGTACCAAATGTGTGTGGGAGGTACCAGATGGGGCGTTGGTAGACTTCAGTTTTTTTTCAAAAACTGTATCCTGCTATAGCTTTACTAAATTAAGAATTAGGGTACGAGCGCGATGGATTTATTGATATTATTACTCCATATCGAAAGTGGGCGGAAATGTGAATTTGTATTGGAGGTACCAGAAGGGGCGTGGCTAGGCTTCCAATTTTTTTTCCAAAACTTTATCCTGTAATAGCTTTACTAAGTACAGAATTTGGGTACGATCCCGTTGGGTGTATTGATATTATAACTCGATTTTTAAAGTGGGCGGAATGATGTATTTGTATGGGAGGTACCAGAAGGGGCGGCGCCATGTAGCCCATTTGCAATACCGTAAGTAGTTTTGAGAAAATAATAACTCGTGCAAAATTTCAAAGCATTTGGTTGCGTCTTTCGAAAGTTATCGTGCGAACCAGCCGGACAGCCACCAGACGGACAGACAGACAGATGGACATGGCTCAAATGACTTAAAAAGTCATGAATCGAATTTGGATCTAAGAAACCCAGGGTCTGAAGTGACTCCTTCTATGTGTTACACTTTTGGGTCGTATCAAATAATATATACCCTCATCCCGAAGGGTGATGGTATAATTAAGAGTGTTCTAATGAAACATTTTTGAGTACATATACATTTAAATTTGGTTTACTTTATTGACATCAACTTTTTTCTATTTTGGCCGCGCACATTACACTGTGCGTTCTGCCCTTGGTTTGCTAGCACCCAAATGCCATTGTATTTTGTGCACACATTTAGACGCCATTATTATTATTTATATTTGGCGCCAATAGTCATAGTTTGCTATATCCGTTTCGAATGTGTCTCAATATTTTTCCCTATCTCTACTCTTCTTGTTGTTTCGAGGTTTATGCATTTTTTTACGGGTGTTTTGCTAAGCCTGAAAGAATTTCGATAGTCATGCTTGGAATGCAGAAAACTTATTGCGGAATAGATTGTATGTGAGGTAGTGGTGGAACGGTACGTTTTAAAATACGAGGATTCTATAACAACTTTGTATCGATAATATGTTCAAAATGTTTCTGCATTTCGTACTCAAAAGTATAAAGGGGTAAACTCGGTCACTTGTAAATGTTTAGGCGTACATTGTACCAATTATTTCATTGTTTTGAACAATGAATATCATATTGATGCTCTTTGTGTAGAAAAAGAAATATGTTCAGAAAAATATATATCATCTATAAGTAATTACATGAATTATAGTGTATATCAGCCGGGCGAACAGGCGGACGCTCATTCGACTTAAAGTGACATAAAACCAGTACAGAAATTTCAGTCAGTTGAACTGACTGATAAATACCATCACCCAATATAAGATATTGTTTAAGTTTTGAGATATTGAAATTAACCGATTTGTAATTAAAACCAATTAGAAAGTTTCAGTCGGGCAACCCAACTTACATTTACCCTTACCCTCAGTAAAACAAATAATTTTCTATTATATTGATATTATTACTCGATTTCTGAAGTGGGCGGAGTGGTACATTTGTATGGGAAGTATGAGAAGGGGTGTGGTTAGGCTTCCAGATTTGTTCTCCATTACTTTATCCTGTTATAGCTTTACTAATTACAAAATTTGGGCACGATTGCCTTGGGTGTACTGATATTATTAGTACATCCCTAAAGTGGGCGGAAAGGTACATTTGTATGGGAGGTACTATAAGGGGCGTCGCTAGACTTCCAATTTTTTCTCCAAAACTTTGCCCTGTTATAACATAACAGATTTTGGGCACGATCGTGTCGAGTGTATTGATGTTATTACCCTATTTCTAAAGTGGGCGGAGTGGTACATTTGTATGGGAGGTACCAGAAGGGGCGTGTCTAGACTTCCAAATTTGTTCTCCAAAACTTTATCCTGTTATAGCTTTACTAAAAATAGAATTTGGGTACGATCACGTTTAATTCATTGATATTATTTCTCCATCTCTATAGTGGGCGGAAAGGTAGATTTGTATGGGAGGTACCAAAAGGGGCGTGAATAGACTTCCAATTTTTTTCTCCAAAACTTTATCCTGTTATAGCTTTACAAAAAATAGAATTTGGGTACGATCACGTTTAATTTATTGATATTATTTCTCCATCTCTATAGTGGGCGGAAAGGTAGATTTGTATGGGAGGTACCAGAAGGGGCGTGGCTAGGCTTTCAAAATTTTTTCCAAAATTTTATACTGTTATAGCTTTACTAAATACAGAATTTGGGGACGATCCCGTAGGGTGTATTGATATTATTACTCGATTTCTAAAGTGGGCGGAATGATGTATTTGTATGGGAGGTACCAGAAGGGGCGGGCCATGTAGCCCATTTGCAATACCGTAAGTAGTTTTGAGAAAATAATAACTCGTGCAAAATTTCAAAACATTTGGTTGCGTCTTTCGAAAGTTATCGTGCGAACCAGCCGGACAGCCACCGGACAGACAGACAGACAAACAGACAGACGGACATGGCTCAAACGACTTAAAAAGTCATGAATCGAATTTGGTTCAAAGAAACCTAGGGTCTAAAGTCACTCCTTCTATGTGTTACACTTTTGGCTCGTATCAAATGATATATACCTTCATCCCTAAGGGTGATGGTATAAATGTCGCCCTTTGTCGATTGTCCTGATCTAGCGTAACAAAATAAAATATAACTTACTTTTACAAGTGTGTAGACTGTGCTGAAAATTTGAGAAAACTCATAAAATTTCGGGATTTTTTAAAAGGTAAAGGTATGTAGTAAACAAAAAAAGTGTATCGTGACCTGTGCAACATATGAGATGGTAGAAAATTCTGGTAGAAATCAACCCCTTTGTTAAATCCTTTTTATTGACCGAACTTAAACTTCTATTGCGTAAAACTTAGTAAGCCGGTATCTGTTATTTTATGTTAATATGTTTCGGCTACTTTGTAAAATTACCAAAATCTGATGCTACCAGTTTCTTTTGATCACTGTGTTGTAATTTTTCGGCATCATGTCGGTCTGCAAACGCATCTCTTTTGTGGCATGGCAGTCCGGCAGCAGTATTGACTCGAAATAATTAAATGGTATAAGTTAATACGTCTACAAAATTAAAAAAACATTAAAGAAATATTTAAAAAAAGAATAAATAAAAAAAAAATTTTAAAAATTTTCGAACTTAAAAAAAAATTTGGGCAAAATTTGTTTCCTTTGGTTTTTTCGTGTTATAGTATTCCAGAAATATTTTAATTTTGACGAAAATTTTATTATTTTTTTAATTGTTAATTTCGTTACGCTAGATTTGACAAATGGACCACTGTGCGACGACAACATCGTGACGATCACCCATCATAAAAAGTAGATGGCTGTGGAAGGACTCCAACGCAGATCAACTTCATGATAGTGTAGCGTATTCTAACGGTCATACCACTTCGACGAAGCAGTGACATAGAGCAACTAAGAAAAATGTTAACATCGTAAACAAAAAAAAAACAAAGCGCTTACATTCTAATAATAAAATATTTTGTCTTTAGTTTGTTTTTGTTGCTAGATTTGCTTAAAAGTCATTTCACACGAAAATTTAAATGATAACATAATTTTATGTTATGTTATGCACTTATAAAAGTCAATTTATATTTATGGTCGTTGTTTATAATAACAGTAAGTTTAAGCCGCAATCCTTGTGAAATCTCTCCATATTCATAGATCGCCCACCTTTAAAATTTATAGGAGATTTTATACATCTGTCGTAGGTTTGGCCAATAAAGGAAAAAAAATAAGAAACATGAACCTTATCGTAAACACACACATACACTTTCTTACATCTATCAAGCTTGTGTAATAAAACGAGCATCATGCTTATTTTTATTAAAAATACTCTCAAGTACAGAGTAAACATTCAGGCAAAGTTGTACGTGCAGTATTATTAAGAAAATGTGTACATTAACTGCTTCGCAATGTTTCCTTAATATTGCAAAATGAAACAAATACAAAATACCGACCAACATATACTACGTTTTACATGCTGAATATCAGACTATTTGGACTGTGGGCGAAATGAAGACGGACTCCAGGCAATAACACCCCATTTTCAAAATAAAAATGGGCCCCTAAATCAATATACAGAAAACTACAACAATATTATAGTGATATTAATTTATTGATATTATTATTAGATTTTTAAAGTGGGCGGAGTGGTACATTTGTATGTGTGGTACCAGATGAGGCTTGTCTAGACTTCCAGTTTTTTTCTCCAAAACTTTATCCTGTTATAGCTTTACTAAATACAGAATTTGGGCACGATCGCGCTGGGTGTATTGATATTATTACTCCATCTCTTAAGTGGGCGGAGTGGTACATTTGTATGGGAGTTACTAGAAGGGGCGTGTCTAGACTTCTAGATTTTTTCTCTAAAACTTTATTTTGCTTGAACTTTACTAAATGCAGAATTTGGGCACGACTGCGTTAGGTCTATTAATTATATTAATCGATTTCTAAAGCGGGCGGTACCAGATGTGTATGGGAGTAGCAGATGGGGCGTGGCTAGACTTCTAGCTTTTTTTCTGAAAAACTGTATCCTGCTATATCTTTACTAAATACAGAATTTGGGTACGATCGCGGTGGGTTTATTGATATTATTACTCCATCTCTAAAATGGGCGGAAAGGTACCAGAAGTGGCGTGGATAGACTTCCATTTTTTTTTTTTCAAAACTTTATCCTGTTATATCTTTACTAAGTACAAAATTTGGGTACGATCCCGTTGGGTGTATTGATATTATTACTCGATTTCTAAAGTTGGTGGAATGATGTATTTGTATGGGAGGTACCAGAAGAAGAATTCAAATAGAGCCACACTTTTTTTACTTTTATGGTATTTCTCTTTGTGAAGACCACTGCTCTAAGTCAATGCAAGCCATATTCACATAAACTGGAGTGTAGTTTCTCACATACGCGGATATTACATTTTGTAAAATTTTTCTCCACATCGCCTTTACATCTTACATCGAATACGCTATTCCTTCTTCACTTCTCAGCAAATGAACAAAATTGGACCAACAACTACATGTGCCGACACAACATTGGCACAGGATACGTTGCCAGAACTTTTCTATCTCTGTCATAAAAGTCACTTGACAAGTTTTATCAAATGTTTCATTACGTCGTCATACATTGACAATATTATGACAGTTTTTCACTACGATAATGACGACAGTTGTGCCGGAAAAAAACCAGCGAAAGACCACGAAATTTTGTTCGAGTGCAAAATTAACACTTGGGAACATCCATAAAAATGAAACAAAACTTGACAATAACCATAACTTGAAAGGACTTAAAACTTTACCAGACTGAAACCAAGCCAAATGAAAAATAAACCATAATTTGACAGGTGGGAGGACGGAATGCAATCTTAAATATTAAACGAAAAAAAAACACACTTTCGATTATACAACTTAAAGAAAATGAGGAACTCCGAATAATCATTAAAGTGTATGACAAATGAAAGAAATGTATCTTAGTTGGGAATATTTGAAATTCAAGTTATGGTTGACTCAAAGTTTTCGGGACAATTTCGATTGAAATTTTTGCAGAAATTTGTATTTCAGAGAGGTAGCGTTAATCCGTTTAACCATAGCTACTGAATTGTCGATGGTATACATCTACATATATGTAAATTTTTAGCCGAATTATACGAAATTTTTTTTTGGTATTATCTAATAGAACAGAGTAATGACGAAGATTAATAAAACCAAATTAATTCATAAAAACCGCCCCTTCTGGTACCTCCCATACAAATGCATCATTTCGCCCACTTTAGAAATCGAGTAATAACATCAATACACCCAACGGGATCGTACCCAATTCTGTATTTAGTAAAGCTTTAACAGGATAATGTTTTGGGAAAAAAATTGGAAGTCTAGCCACGCCCCTTCTGGTACCTCCCATACAAATGTACCTTTCCGCTCACTGTAGAGATTGAATAATAATATCAATAAATTCAATGTGAGAGTACCCAAATTCTTTATTTATTAAAGCTTTAACAGGATAAAGTTTTTGAGAAAAAAAATTGGAAGTCTAGCTACGCCCCATCTGGTACCTCCCATACCCATCTGGTACATCCCACCTTAGAAATCGATTAATATTATTAACAGACGTAACGCGATCGTGCCCAAATTCTGTAGTTAGTAAAGTTCAAGCAGGAAAAGTTTTGGAGAAGAAATCTGGAAGTTTAGACACGCCCCTTCTAGTACCTCCCATACAAATGTACCACTTCGCCTACTTTAGAAATCGAGAAATAATATTAGTATAATAAAAATTTTTTTGTTGTACTGAGGGTGATGGTATATGTAAGTCGGGTTGCCCGACTGAAACTTTCTTACTGGTTACTTTGCTCGATTAATCGATTAGGGTTTTTAAATTGCTCGAATAATTCGATTAATCGAATAAGTCGAATAACTCGAAAAATTTCTGTATATATGCATACCTTACGTGAAATATACAAATTTAATGTAGGCGTTAAATTTTATTAATAAAAAAACATAAAAATAATATCAGAACATAAAAACAAACGTAAAATAATAATGATTGTGAATTCAAAAACGTTTAATAAATATAATAATTAATTAGGTACATACAAACTGATATCTTTTTTATTTTTCAAGTTTTTAGTCACATCTTCTAAAATAATCTTTTAAAAATAATAAGCAATTTGGTCGATTTTTTTGTTTCGTTGTAATGAAGCTTGATTTAAAAAAAAACACCCTTTCACTTAAAGTAGATGTTGGTTAAACTGAAAGAATTACATTGAAAAACTTTTCTAGTTTTTCTGATCTTTTTTTTTTTGTTTTATGTAGATACAGAAAATCATCAATTATATTACAGTTTACATTAGATTTTTTTAAATTTTGAATACTTTTTATAGTATCGTTCAATTCCAGTAAAATTATTTTCATTGATATCAATTATTTCCTCTTCTTCTTCCAACACAATATCATCGGCAATCAGTGTAATAATACGCAAAACTCGAAACAATTTCAGCAAAAAAAATATCACATTTGCGCAATAGAAAATGACAAAGGGCCCCTGCCAAATTGCGCACGGCCTAAGTCATCGTATACCGTCATCAGGTTGTGGCATAGATCGCAGCGTTATTATTCGTGAACTTTTACTTATATCGTAAAATTCTTCAACCAAAATTTGCGCAATGCATGTCTGATCTCACTGACTTTCACAATTATCCGCAATTTTCCAAGCTTCACAACGAATTTTCCGCCTTAAAATTTTTCAAAATTATTAAATCATGAGAAAACTGCAAAATTTCGTCGATAAAAGAATCAAATTTTTAGCGTTTTTTTTACAGTTCCAAAAGCATAGAAAAAATCAATTTTGGAGTTTTCCAATTTCCCGATTTTTCACAAAATTATCTTTCGTATAAACCTTCTCGTGTAAATTACGAACAACTGAAAAAATCGAGCAAAATCGGGCCAGCCGGTCTAAGTTGGTAAATTACTATACATTTTCCACACCATTTTTATACCCTTCACCATGCGCATGAACGGAGTGAAGGGTATATTCATTTTGTTCTTCCATTTGTAACGCCCATAAGGAGGCGTGGTAGGTATAACAATATATATATATAAATGATCAGCATCGAAATCTGAGTCGATCTAAGGGTGACCGTCTGTCTATCCCCGCGATTACAGCCGCAGTTTATGTTATATCGAGCTGAAATTTGGAATGCAAGCTTCTATCATCAAAGCGGAGGTTAAGTTCTAAGATGAGCCCGATCGGTCAAAAACTACTCCCACCTCCCATACAAACTCCCCCGTTTTGGGGTCTATCTCTGCGGTTACAGCCGTAGTTTAAGGGGAATCAAGCTGAAAATTGTGTGCAAGCTTCCCAACACTAGGCGAAGGTTGAGTTCTAAGATGAGCCCGATCGGTCAAAAACTGCTCCCACCTCCCATACAAACTCCCCCTTTTTTGGGTATATCCCTGCGGTTACAGCTGTAGTTTAAGGGCAATCAAGCTAAAATTTTGTATGCAAGCTTCCCTACACTAAGCGTCGGCTGAGTAGTAAGATGAGACCGATCGGTCAAAAACTGTTCCCACCTCCCATACAAACTCCCCCTTTTTGGGGTCTCTCCCTACGATAGCAGCTGTAGTTTAAGGGCAATCATGCTGACATTTTGTATGCAAGCTTCCCTACACTAAACGGAGGGTAAGTGGTAAGATGAGCCCGATCGGTCAAAAACTACTCCCACCTCCCATACAATCTCCCCCTATTTGGGGTCTATCCCTACGACTACAGCTGTAGTTTAAGAGCAATCAATCTAAAATTTTGAATGCAAGCTTTCCTACACTAAGCGAAGGTTGAGTAGTAAGATGAAACCGATCGGTCAAAAATTACTCCCACCTCCCATACACAATCCCTCTTTTTGGGGGTGTCCGTATGTCAGTCCCGTATGTAATTTAAGAGCAATCAAGCTGAAATAATTTATGCAAGCTTCCCTACTCTAAGCGGAGGTTGAATATTAAAATGAGACTGATCGGTCAAAAACTACTCTCAACTCCCATACAAAATCCCTCTTTTTGGGGGTGTGTGTAAGATTCAATATCTAAGCGGAGGCTACATTTACCATAAGCAATGTCGGTCAAAAACTAAACCCACCTTCCATTCATGAGCTTTCGGTTTGCAATTTGGTATGTAAGCAGAGGTTAAGTTCTAATATAGGCATGATCGGATTTAAACTACTCCCACATCCCACACAACTTCCCATATTTGGGGAGTTACAAAATTCATAAAAGCGAATAAAATCTATACAAAATGCATGTGTGAAGCTAAAAGTAACGTCCACTTCTCACCAACTCCCCTGTTTTGTGGTACAAAGTTTAATAAAATATAGTCGTAGTGCAAATAACCAGTTTTACCACCATTTCTACAAATGGTGAAGGGTATCTGAGCTTCGGCATAGCCGAAGATAGCCGCCTAACTAGTTATATTTATAAATGACTGTGATATAGACTATAGCAAAAAAATAGTGATTACCGATGAAGGATACTGAGATTTATTCAACGTTTGTACTGAAGTCGCCAATACTTATTACTAAGGCTCATCGTTTCTCCAAAACTTTATCCTGCAGTTAGGCACGAAAGCGTTAATAATATTATTTGATTTCTACAGTGTGCGGAATGATACATTTGTATGGGATGTACCAGAAGCGACGTGGCTAGACTTCCAGATTTTACTCTAAAACTATATACTGCTTTAGCTTTAATAAATACAGAATTTGGGTCTGGGAGGTACCAGAAGGGGCATGGCTAGTCTTCCAGTCTTTCTATCCAAAACTTAAGCCTGCTTTAGCTTTGCTAAATACAGAATTTGCTCATGATCGCGTTAGGTGTATTAATAATATTAATCGATTTCTTATGTGGGCGGTACCATCTGGATATGGGAGGTACCATAAGGGGCGTGGCTAGACTTTCAGTTTTTTCTCCAAAACTTTATTCTGTTATAGCTTAACTAAATACAGAATTTGTCTACGATCGCGTATTATTACTCGATTTCTAAAGTGGGCGGAATGGTATATTTGTATGGGAGGTTACAGAAGAGGCGTGGCCATGTTGCCCATATGCAATACCGTAAGTTGTTTTTGGGAAATATTAAAATATGCAAAGTTTTAAAACAATTGATTGCGTCTTTCAAAAGTTATCGTGCGTACCTGCCGGACAGACAGACGGACATGGCTCAGAAGACTTAAAAAGTCACGCTTCGAAGTTGGTTCAAATAAACCTAGGGTCTAAAGTGACTTCTTCTATGTGTTACACTTTGGTCTTATCAAATGATATATACCCTCCTACCAGTAGGGTGAGGGTATAAATAATGTAAATGTGTTACAAAAAAATGAACGAAAAATAATTCCGGCAGCTGTTTTATTTGGGCATATATATGTTTTATTTGAGCCAGATTGTAGCAAAGATATCTCAAATGAAGTTTCGTTATAACACCTTTATCTGCTTTAGAGATACAGAAATATTTAAAAAATGTGAATTTAAACCTCTGTCAAAAAAAACCCAAGTAACTAAAACCTTGAAACAAACGCAACAAATTTATACAACTAATGCATTCTTTGTCATCAATATAGTGGTTTTCGTTAGTTGCAGTTCCGATGGTAATTGGAACTTTAGCATTGACAATTGAAACTCTCTACAATTGCACGTGGTTATCACTGGTTTCAATATGAAATTTAAAAATAACTAATTTTTTGGTTCAAGTGAATATTTTCACATTTTTACTATTTACTATGTTTCTGTGTTTTCTTTTATGTAGCATGATATTTTGTCGAGGGTATTGGTGTTTCCCGTTTCCATGTTTCCTTAAATCCGCTTTCTTTCATTTAAAATTCAACCATTTGACACCCGTGGCAAAGTTGTTTTTGTGTTTTATGTAGACGGTGAAACTTATTAAATATTAACGGTGTTTTGATGCTTTTGAGGGTGATGCTGCTAAAACCATAACAAAGTTACGCCGGAAGATGACTGTTTGGTGGGTTCAACGCGATAAAGAACAGTAGGGACCTCTAATATTACCGCAGAAGCAAACGATGTTACGTAATGAAAGGAATATAAACTTATTTTAGAAATCTGTATCAAGTGAAGAGTATTTCATTTTAAATTTTATATTTCATGTTATCTGTAAAAGTATCATGATACATATGTATTCTTGCCTACTCCTGCAAATGCCGTTAGTTGATATGCATGATAGCTTTCATTTTAGTAACTGTATTGTAAATGTATATCGTTCCCTTGCTTTAGGAAGGACGTAACTAATCATGTTTTTTGTGAAATAGCTCTTTTTTTCATATTCGTATAGGAAAACATAAAATACATACACTGACACAGTAAAATTTGTGTTCTGAGAAAAAAATACCTCACATGCTTATTTGCTTTTATACAAACTCCCCTTCTTTGGGGGTGTGAGTAGTTTTTATCCTTTCTTGTTCACCTTAGAACTTAACCTCTCTTAGATAATAGTAGCTTGCGTACTAAAGTGTGATTTTTTAGCTATTACACATTAGCACATTTTCTAACTTCAAACTCTTGAACCAATTGAAACCCACAAAATCTGAAAGCTTCTGACAGTAGAAGAAAAACCCTAACTGGGTTTTGAATGATTAGCTAAGGTTTTCTTTTAATTCATTTTTGAAGTTTTCGACTGAGAGGAGGATTTTAGTAGTCTAATTCTCGTGAACTATTCCAAATATAGCTTTTCTCTGTTTAGCAAATTTTTAGCTCCTAATCAGATCTAAAAAATTTGCCTTGAGATTAAATCAAGAAAATAACAACATCTTACTCGAATCAGCAAAACTGTAAAGAACTCACTTTCAATTGTACGTTTATCGAAATTAAAAATACTACGATTTTTAAAATGAAATAAATACAAAATAGAAATAAATCCAAAAACAATAAAAATCTATGAAGAAATTTTACGAATTTTTTTTTTATCTGAAGGTTAAATTATTAGATCTGATTAAGAGCTAAAATTTTACCAAAGAGAGACATCAAAATTTCGAATAGTTCACGAGATTTAGCCTTAAGAATTAGTACATGATTTTCGAAAATTTCAAAAATGAATTATAAAAAAACCTTAGCTAATAATTCAAACCCCAGCTAGGGGATTTCTTGTACGATCATAAGCTTTTAGATTTTGCCGGTCTCAATTGGTTCAAGTTTTTACTGCTGCTGCTGGTTTAAACAGCCGACGCACGTTTCGTGTTTTATTTCACTGTCAAACATCTTCAGTTTGGTCTATAATTTAACAATGAATCAAATTGAATTTTATTATCAAAATGCGTGACCTGTTAAGAAAGCTCATCGCGCGCTTCTTCCATTTTATGGTCAGTTTAATCCAAAATTTCGCACCAAATTTACATAGTTGGACATTAAACCACCAACACGCTTACGTAGAGTGCGAAGTGAAGAAAATATCGCAGCTGTATCGGCCAGTGTTAATGATGACCATCAATTATCGATTCGTCGTCGTTCGCAGCAATTTGGCCTCTGTTACTCAACAACGTGGAAAATTTTGCGGAAGGATTTAGGTGTGAAGCCTTTCAAAATACAGCTGGTGCAAGAATGGAAGCCGAACGGCCTACCGCAATGTAGAATTTTTGGTGAATGGGCTCTTGGAAAAAAAACTTTTTTTCGAAAAATTGTGTTCAGCGACGAAGCTCATTTTTGGCTCAATGGGTTGTTACGGTAATAAGCAGAATTGTCGATTTTGAAGTGAAGATCATCCAGAAGCATTGCAAGAGCAACCAATGCATCCAAAAAAAGCCACAGTTTGGTGCGGTTTATGGGCTGGTGGCATCATTGGAACGTACTTCTTCAAATGATGCGAATCGTAACGTAACTGTGAATGGTGAGCGCTACCGTGAGATGATATCCAACATTTTTTTTTGCCCAAAATGCAAGAGCTTGACTTGCATGACATGTGGTTTCAACAAGACAGTGCCACATGCCACACAGCACACTTAACAATGGACTTATTGAGAGGCGAGTTCGATGAACATTTTATTTCTCGTTCGGGACAGGTCAATTAGCCGCCTAGATCGTGCGATTTAACGCCTTTAGACTATTTTTTGTGGGGCTATATTAAAGCCAGAGCTGTAAACTCAAGTACAAGTAATCATTACCTACCATGTTCGAAAGTATTTAAAAGTTAACTACATTTCTAATTACATGAGGAATTGCAATTGGAACTAAAAGTCTCAACTACACAGGTAATTGTACTTGAAAGTAATGATTCCTAATTACTTTTCAATTAGCTCAATTACTTTTTAATTACAAGGAATTGAAAGGAATTTACGGAATTGGGAGGAATTGGAAGGAATTAAGAGGAATTGCTGCAGTGAAATGACGATATTCCTAAAACTACAAGTTCCAAAATTCATAAGTCTTCTCTTTGTAAACCGATCTTCAAAAGCTTACATCTGTTGTAAAGCTATGACTTTCACCTTTTATTAAAAAAAAGAACTTTGAAAATCGGTTAAAAAATAGTGAAACGGCGGCTGTTTAAGCAAAACAACCTCGAAAAAAAATTGCGAATTCTCATGTTCTCAACGCTCTCAGTTGATCATGAAGCAGCGCAATATATATTTTTTATTTTTGTATTATGCTATATTAAAGTAGTAGTATTTCTAAAATAGGTAAGTTTATAAGAATCGGTTGAAAAATGAATGAGTTATGCTAATTTTTGTAATATATTTTTCGACATTCTTTGAAGTATGTAGTACGAATTACTTGTTTGTGATACGTATACGTCACGGCTCCACGAAAAGCCCCCCAATGAAATAACGCCCAGGAAATAACCCCCAATGAAATAAACCCCAAAAAATTGGAAATAACACCCAAAAAAAGAGAATGAAATAACATTCAAAAATAAATGAAATAAAGCCCAAAGCGAAAACGAAACAACCCCCAATATTTGGGAGTTATTTCATATGAAATAACACCCAATGATGAAAATGAAATAACCCCCAATGAAATAAACCCCATCAGCAACAAAAATGAAATTATGCCCAAAATTCATAAAAGAGTCAGTTTCACAAAGGATTCCATGAAGTCAATATGGACCAACAGCAAAGACACAAAATTATTGAAATGAATCGTGTGGCTCGTAGATCGTTGTAGCCCTGCTCTATTTTTGCACTTCGGAAGACAATTTGCCTTTTACGTTTGGCCTTTACACAACC
This sequence comes from Muscina levida, assembly GCA_964034835.1. NCBI lineage: Eukaryota > Metazoa > Arthropoda > Insecta > Diptera > Muscidae > Muscina > Muscina levida. The sequence continues at coordinate 82,248,460 of OZ035883.1, forward strand.
TCCTCCATTGTTCACAAACAAATCGAACTCTCTGCTTTTTTGAATTCTTCCTCTTGAACAACAAATTTAAAAAAATTTCCAATCTTAGATATCATTCTCAAAATGAAAAAAGGCTCGGATTTTGATTTTCTATCCGTCAATATGAACACAAATGGAAATATCTGTAAAAACTCAAAAGATATTGTAACATATTCACAGGCTAAAAGTTTTCTTGTAAAAGGCCAGTTTTTATATAATTATATAATTATAACCCCTAAAAATCAACAGATTTAAAAATTAAATAACCCCCTAATAAAAAATTAAATAACACCCTAATTATAGACGATATAAACCAAACAAGCCCCGAATTTAAAAAATTGGTTGGGTGTTATTTCATTGGAGATTATTTCATAATTTGAAAACCCCAAATGAGGAATGAAAAAACTCCCAAAGAAAAATGAAAAACGGTTTAAAAAAATTGGGTGTTATTTCATATGAAATAACACCCAAAAATGTATGAAAAAAATTTGGGGAATATTTCATTTCTCGTTTGGGCGTTATTTCATTGGGGGGCTTTTCGTGGAGCCTACATCACATGTATTTGTACAAAGTGCCACACACACTCTAAGGAAAAACCACAAAATAACGCGAACATGTTATTGCAAAATTTAGCATAACTCATTAATTTTTCAACCGATTCTTATAAACTTACCTATTTTAGAAAGCTACTTTAATATAGCATAATACAAAAATAAAAAATATATATTGCGCTGCTTCATGATCAACTGAGAGCGTTGAGAAAATGAGAATTCGCAATTTTTTTTCGAGGTTGTTTTGCTTAAACAGCCGCCGTTTCACTATTTTTTAACCGATTTTCAAAATTATTTTTTTTAATAAAAGGTGAAAGTCATAGCTTTACAACAGATGTAAGTTTTTGAAGATCGGTTTACAAAGAGAAGACTTATGAATTTTGAAACTTGTAATTTTATGAATATCGTCATTTCACTTAATTTGCTATAAAAACATTACTTAACGAAGTGACCGAGAAAAACTAAAAGTACCACTTTACTCTATGGACTCCAGTCTAACAGAAATGTTACATGAGAACCCCTGTATATTTTTTTTCTTCACATTTGTATCACTGTGTAATTAAAGAATTCATAAATACATCGTTCCCTTAATATAACAAAAAAAAAGTTGCGCTGGATTTGAAGGATTCTGGGACACAAGGAATTTTTTTTCGCTCCGAAGTCGCCTCTAGAGATGTAAATGTATGACCGACAACAGTTATTTTTTCCACAAGCATACCATCTGGGGCCACCTAAGAAAATGTTGGGACAGTCAGAGTGTGAAAATGGGCGTATGTATGTTTGAGGAAAATGTTACATTTGCCCCTCTAGGGGCGACTCAGGAGTAGTTGGGAGCTTGATGTAGATTTTTCCTCCGTCCCCACCAACTTTGACCTCGATGCACGGACAGAACATCTTGACCGATTTAATTTCTTTTTTACCAAAATACTTGATTTTTTCCACAGCCAGTTTTCCGCACATTTAGAATTTGCTCTGAATTACTTGTTGGAATTCGAGCCACCCAATTGGGTATTGGCGTTCGAAATAAACAAGAGACATGTTTCATATTCTTAAACATCTCAATTGAGGGGCTTGGAGCAACAACGAGTTAACTCCATTTTTAGGCCGAACTGAGTTAAAAACCGTTTCTTGGGGGGGAAAAATCATTCTTTCGTTTGGTTCAACAATGATTTATCTCCCATTAGTAGTTCTCAAGATATCCACTAGAAAGAGTTAACCGCTTAATTAGTTTGGGGCAACATGGAGTTAACTCCAGGAGCTGACTCTTTGTTTCCCCAAATGATTGTCGAAAAACAGCATGGAGATAACAGTGGCGATGTTATTTAAACAAATTTAAATAATTAATATAATTTGACTTCTGAGCATAGTTTTACATTTTCAAACATATGTAATTTTTTTGTTTATGAATAAAGTCGGAAAACATTCACAAATTTTTATGATCTTTACGAGAGTTATGAAAAATGTCCGGAAAAAAAGGTAAAAATCGAGATGGAATCAGTCACCAGTCAAATTTGGCTTTGGAGTCAAAAATTACCTATGGAAGCAACGGAGCCTTTGTAAAGCCAAAAACAACTGTGTATTTTTTATCTCGATCGAACTGAATGACGTCAGAGCGCAGAAAAAACTAAATAGGCAGTTTTTAGAGTGCGCGAAAAAAAGTGTTTTTTGTGTTGTTGCCTAATGGAATATCATCTACTCATAGCCTGTTTCTTAGACCACATATTTAAATGATCACAACAACAAAATATCGATCATTTTCTGAACTATTTCTGATTTCCCAGATGTCTAACGACACAAAAACTTCAAACTCCATTATCTCGAAAGGGCAAAAAAATTATACAAAATAAAATATAATAAATTTATAGAAAAAAAAAAATCTTAAAATTTTAGTGTAAAAATAATATTTATTAACATTTTTTCCACTTAAAAGACTTTTTCTTTCTACTAATATTCCACAAGTTCACATAAAATTAATTTATAAAAATTAATTATATGCTGTAAATTCAATTTACAATAACTTTCATTTTTTTTCGTTAATCAATGTAATTTTCAAAAATCCTTCTTTGCAACAAATGAAAGAAGGGACTTAAATCTTCCTAATGTTGTTTCAAACTATGGCCTTGTCCTGAAAATGTTTATTAATTTTACAAACTGACAACAAACATCGAAACAGATATTACATGGCATTGGCCAAATAACCACATATTAAATACTTAAAGATTGTTTACAATATATACAAAATTAATAATTATCTACACCTGTTGCATAATATGAAGTTTATGCACCCAAGAAATTTAAACCAATATATATTTTTGCAAAGTATTTGTATTAATGAAGTACCCAAATATAATACCCGAATATCTACTTGATACTTATACAACTCTAGAAGCGAAGCGAACAACAATTTCATTTGAGCGTTACCTAAAACGCCTGATCTGTTATTTAGTTTGTTCTTATGTAAATAACCAATTCTGTAAGCCCATTTTTTTGCTTTGCGTGATTAGCGTGAGTAGCGTGATTCACGCAAAATATGCACTCATGCACGCTCATGCACGAAAATTTTTTTGACGCTCACGTTCATGCACGCTCACGTGAGCAAATTTCCAACTTACTCACATTCACGCGTGAATCACGCGTGATTCACGTGATTCACGCCAATCACGTGACGAGTGCCCATCTCTAATTGGAAGACAACAGTGAAGCATTTATTCATGAGATGCAGGCCGAAATGTTGGAAAGAGTATGCCAAAATAGGACTAAGCGGATGAACCATTTAAGGCGCAGTCACGCTCAACATTTGCATGAAATAATCTTTAAACATTAAATTATATGGACCATACTATCGATTCAAAAAAAGATTTCATGCATTTTTCTGAATTTTATGTGTTTTTTTTTTAAACTTTCCAATAGCTCTTAAAAAATCACCCTTTATTTCAGCATAATAATAAATCAAAAATGGATTCCTCCATTCTAAAAACTTTCCTGGATAATAAAAATAAATATTATGAATTTCATATCAAAACTTATAAAAAGGGGCATTTTGAACCCGACCCCCTCAGATTTTAATGAAATCTTCCATACAGCTACAATTTACATACAAAAACACAACCTCATTTGTAGAAATTAAATTTTTGAAAAAATATGGGTGTGGCAAGGTACCAAAATATTTGAAAAATTACGGTAATTGGTACTTATAAGCTGCGATTACTAAGGAGTGACTCAACCGAATTGAAAGATCTTGGTGCCATTAGAAAGATGTATATGTCAGAAAACATACACTGTAAAAAAATTTTTTGCCATAAATAAAAATTTAAACTTGGAAAACACATCTTTGTCTTTTTTTCCAAAAAAAAATATTTTAGATAGGCCTATTTAATATGTATAACATATGTAAAAACTAAAATGGGGTTTTTCTTATTTTTTTATTTAAATTTTAAATAAATGCACCTCACCAGCTTATTCATGTGTTCTACAATTTCCTTGACAAAAAACAGTTAGAAAGTTTCAGTCGGGCAACCCGACTTACATATACCCTTACCCTCAGTAAAACATACAACTTTCTATTATATTAATATTTTGACTCGATTTCCAAGCGGAGTGGTACATTTGTATGGGAGGTACCAGAGGGGGTGTGTCTAAACATCCAATTTTTTTCTCCAAAACTGTATCCTGCTATAGCATTACTAAATACAGAATTTGGGCAAGATCGCGTTAAGTCTATTAATAATATTAATCGATTTCTAAAGTGGGCGGAATGATGTATTTGTATGGGAGGTACCAGAAGGGGCGGGGACGTGTAGCCCATTTGCAATACGGTAAGTAGTTTTGGGGAAATATTAACTCGTGCAAAATTTCAAAACATTTGGTTACGTCATTCGAAAGTTATCCGGACAGCCAGACAGACGGACATAGCTGAAACGATTTAAAAAGTCATGAATCGAATTTGGTTCAAATAAACCTTGGGTCTAAAGTGACTCCTTGAAACGGCGAAATACCTTTATCATTGGGCTTCACAAACTTGTAAGACCTCCATAGAAGTTGCTTATGGAGACGCTGACGACTTCAACAAAACAAAAGAAGCGCTATTTTCAAGGTATAAAAATGCTAATACTATTACAGGAACTCATAGCTTCCTTTCTTTTATACCTTTAGATGAAACTTCACTAAATGTTAGAAAATATTCCGAAAGTCAACTGTATTTCTTGCGCAAAATTTATCAAGGCTAAGTCCATATTTTTGGGTGTGTCTAAAAAAATTTACAATCGATTCTTGTTCTAATCTATTAGAATTACCAAAAAAAATCTTTATAACTTCCCAAGTTTAGATACTTTATTAATTTTTGTCACACAAAGATATCAAAATATAAGAAAGTTAACAAGAGATGCATTTATTTAAAAAAATTTTTAAAAACAATTAAGAAAAACCACATTTTAGTTGTTGGATATGTTGTATATATTAAATAGACCTATCTAAAAATATTTTTTTTTTGGAAAAAAGACTTGATCTTCGAAGTGTTTTCCAAGTTTAAACTTTTATTTATTGCAACAAAATTCAGTGTTACAGTGTATGTTTTGGATAGCTGACTTATATACCTTTCTAATGGCAGCAAGATCTTTCAATTCGGTTGAGTCATTCCATAGTAATCGCAGCTTAAAAGTATCTATTACCATCATTTTTCAAATATTTCTATAACTTGCCACGCCCACGTATTTTCAAAAATGCAGTTGATAAAAATGGGGTTGTGTTTCTATAGGTAAAATGTAGCTGTATGCAAAATTTCATTAAAATCTGAGAGGGTCGGGTTCAATGAATATCGGTTTTGATATGAAATTCATCATAAGCATTATTTTAATATTTTTTTCTTGTTAGCCGACTCACAGAGGGGTAATTTAACAATCTGGAGGGCCAAAATTCGATTTTCAAAAGTCAATGTTTTTAATAATTACCGATTGAAGGGTAAAGAGAAGAGAATACTTAACTAGATTCCGTTATTTTTCCATTCGTTTTCTGCGCGCTGTCAAAGTTTCTTGTTGCTAATAGTGCATTTACTAAAGGGTGGTTAAATTTTAAGGGCCAATGTTGATTTTGAATAAAAAACAAATTATTTAGGAAATTATTGTTATTTTTTTTATTATGATTAATGTGCCGAATTATCTCATCCTTTAGCTCTTAAGTTGTTGCTGGCTTATCGCCGTACACCTTTTCTTTCAAATAACCCCAAAGAAACGGTGTCAAATCACACGATCTTGGCGGCCAATTTATATGGCCACCACGTGAGATATCACGGCCATTGAATTTGTCGCGTAAAAGAGCCATTGTTTTGTTAGCTGTGTGGCAAAGGGTACCGTCCTGTTGAATCCACATATCGTCCACATTAAATGCGGCAATTCTGCTTATTGACGTATCCACTGAGGTGAAAATGTGCCTCATCGCTGAAGATGATTTTCTTCAAAAATTGATCATCCACTGTTTCCATTTCTTGCCACCATTCTGACCACTGACGACGTTTGGAATCTTTATGCATAATGTTCATTAACGACAAGCGTGAGAGGCGCAATTGTTGGGAACGACGACGAGTTGAGGTGGTCGGCTTTTCAGTCACACTATCGGGAACAGCAGCAATATTTTCTGCAGTACGAGTTGTATGCGCATGCACTGGTGTTTTCACATCTACTACAGACCCGGTTTGCTCAAATTTTTGCACGATTTTTCCGATTGTACGCACATGTGGACGATTAAATTCACCAAAAAAATAACGAAGTTCACGATATGCATTTTGATTTGAACGCCCAATCCCAAACCAAACCTGAATAACTTTGACGCATTGCTCGTTTGTGTATCTTTCCATGGTTCAAATTGAGTTAGTCTGCAGTTGAGAATTATTAAATAAAATGCAGAAAAGAACTTGACGTTTAGGAGTGGTTCACATTCAACATCGGTCCTTACAATTTAACCACACTTTAGCTTGTTTTCTTCGACGTAGAGTGGGACACGTAGGACCAGTGTCTGGTAAAGTAGTATTTTTATTCGTCGAGCGAGCTTTGTCATTAAAATGCGTTCTTAGCCCATAGTAATAGCGGTTCCAAAAATCGTGTCTTCTCTTTGTTAATCGATTTTCAAAAGCTTACATCTGTTTTAATGCAATGATATTCACCTTTTCAAACCTTTTTTGAAAAATAGTGAAACGGCGAATGTTTAAGAAAAAGAAAAGCGAAAAAAATTGCAAATTCCCATTTTCTCAACGCTCTAAGATGATCGTGAGGCAGCGCAATATATATTTTTTATTTTGGTGCTATGCCATATTAATGTAGCTTTCTCAAACTGGAAAGTCTTGTAATAATCAAAAATTGGAACACAGTGAGGTTTTATCAAATATTTATTAAGTAAACAAAATGTGTCTATCCGTAAAGAGTTTTAATTTGAAGTTAGTGAAAAAATGTATATTAGACCGGGTCGGTCCCCATACAAAATTTTTTTTTCTCCAAAGTCGAGGGCAAATATTAAAGATCACCTCGAGACAACTTCAAAAAAAAATTTTTTTTCCTCCCCCACCCCCCGGAAAAACAGCCAAAATCGTTTTTTTATTACTGCTTTTTTGTTTGTGGCTCAATCGTAACATACAAGGCATCGGTGTATAGGTTTCGACGAGTACTACATTTGTCCTATAGATGTCGCTGACATACGACATCATCTTGTAATGATGGCCTCATTTTGAGCGATTTCTACCCCTAAAATTTAAAAATATTTTTTTCTAGGATTAAAGCCCTTTAAAATCCAAGAACATTTTGCTTTGGAAGTATACAGTTTTATTCAAAAACATAAAAGTTACGTATGATTAGATGTATTTACAGCATTAACAAAAACATTTTTTTATGTTGTTTGCATTATTATTGCAAATTATTGCATACTTTATAGCGCTGACGGAAAATTTTTTAAAAAATGATTCCATACTTTGTAGCTTAAATTGTTGCATAAGTCTTAACGACATCGAAAAAAAATTAAAATATTTTCTTGAGATAATTCATTTTTTATATAGTTACCGGCGAAATATAATTTTTATTACAAATAAAATCCCAAAAAAAGCAAAGATATGTATGTAATTACAGCAAATATTGGCTGATTGGCTGACTCAAATTCCGTCCACGACTTTCTAATTTTGCAAAAATTTTTCATTTTGATTAGTCATTCCAAGCGCTGATTCACTTACATTTCGCACAAATTTTCAGTGTTGCAAATTGCATGGGAAGAATACAAGTGCAAAGTTGTGTCTATATTTTATTATTAATACTTCCATTGTGGAGCAGGTATCTTTATAATTTCGTTTCTTGAATATTGGTGACACTTAATACTTTCATCCGCATGTTTGAAAACACTGTTTGCGCTAAAAAGTATGCAATAACATGTATTTAATTTTTTTTCGATATCGCTAAGAAGTATGCAATAATTTTCTGTAATAATGCAAGCAACAGGAAAAAATATTAGTGTTGATTAGGGTGAGTCTTAAAAAATGTTTTTGGAATTTTTCATGGGCCAAGTTAAAATTTTATTAAGACGTACAAAAAAACTCTATGTGAATTTTTTTAATTTTTTTCTTAAAGGTTTAGGGGTCGCTACCGGGGTTCGAAATTCAAATTTTTACTGTCATCCTGAGGGATAAGCAGAATAACTCGAGTAAACCTTAACCGATCCTTATGAAAATTTTTCAGTATTAATATTTTCTATAACGAAGTTATGGAATTGTAAATGGGCAGAATTGCCACACCCCTTCTGGTACCTCCCATACAAATTGACCTATTTTTTGATAATTATTATTTCTCCCATAACTTTCAAACGGGCAGCTGGATGTCATTTAAACTTGGCCAGTTTAATAACCGTGTAATAACAGATAAACCCTCGGAAAATCAAAACCTTTGTCACACCCCTTCTGGTACATCCCATACAAATGACCGAATTAACCCCCATATTTTTACCTACATATCTTTTTAGTAAAAATACTGAATTCAATAAAATTTTGTGTGAGATGAACACATGCCAAAATTTGACTCGTGAGCGACTATGGACTATATAGGCCAACCCCTTCTGGTACCTCCCATACAAAATTACCTATTTTTAACCAAATTCTTTTTTACCAATAATTTCCAATCAGACAGCTGGATGGCATTTAAACTTGGTCAGTTTAATTACCTTGTAATAACAAATAAACCCCCAGAAAATCGAAACCTTTGTCACACCCCTTCGGGTACCTCCCATACAAATGACCGAATTCACCCTCATAGTTTTACATATTTATGCTAATTATTTGACAGAAAATTTTGATTTTTTTCATAGGTTAACTTAAAAGTTTTAAACGTAGAAGTCATATAATATGATTTATGCATTGTATTTCGGGAATTTCAACCGGTCCTGTAATATTACTTTTTAAGAGGTTTAAAAATGCCTGGACAAAAGTTGATCATTCCAATTTTAAACCTGGCATATCGGATGATCTCATATTAAGACAAGTAAAGAATTCTGCGAATGCTATTTGTTTTGCCGAAAATCAGCTCAAAGAGTTTCAGCCACGAGAGGACTACAAAGAGCTACTTAAGCTGACAATAATATTCTGCAGGATGTTCCAAAAACACAAATATTCTTCAGAGCACCAGCAGATCTTCACCGTGCTAGATGGAAGGCTAAGGTAATATATTCTTTAAAAATATATTTATTCAGAGAGCAGTTCAAGTTAAACAAAAGCGAATTTTGTGGAATACAGGATGTTTGCAGTTTTATAATTAATATTTACCTTAAATATTGGTTTGAGTCCACTTCTGGACCTTCTGCTTCAAGAAATGACCTCCAGGTATTAAAAGACTTGAAGTCTTATGCAACAATTAATAAAGAGACAGCGGTAATAGCCTTAAAAAAATTATAGGTCATCTCTGGTATTTTTAGGAAGAGCTAGTTGGATTTGCATTTTTGATGACAAAGTTTCTCATGAAATTAAGAAGAAGATGGTAAATGCTTTAAACATAGAAGGAGTAGATAATCCAGAAAAAAGAGTTACATTGGATGGAAACCTACTACATTCCAAAAGTCTTGAGCATTTTGTATCCAACAATACTCTTAGATTTTTCAGCACAACGGGTAATAAATCGGGTTTCCTAAAAAAAATGTTGAAGATTGGGAGCAAGATGCAGACTTTAAATTAAGTTAAGAATAAGTTCGGTCTATGTTGAAGGTTGTTAATGATATTGCTGAACACGGAGTGGCCTTGATGCAGGAATACAATAAATTGCATACACATTATGGAGAACAGAAGTAGTTGCTATTATTATTGGTGAAAGAATTTAGAAAAAAATATTCAGATCCAAAAAAGATCTACCATGTGTAAATAATATTTTACAATATTTTCAAATTTAAAGAAAATTGTAAGCAGTAATACAGTTGTTTATAATTATATTTTTTAATGTTTAATATTAATATATTACATTTTTATTTTAATATTATTTTTTAACTGTTTAATTTAATTTTTATTTTCGAAATGTACCTTTTTAAGTAATAATACAACAAAAACTGATGAACAAATTTGAAATAAATCATTTCATATTAACTGTACTGTAAAAATTCCAAAGTTGGACTGCAAATTAGTGGAGGGGGGCAAGACAATAGCGTTGCATTATCTATGTTGAATATCTAATAACATTCATTAAACTAGATTTATATTTAAGATAAGCATTAGTACAATTACAATATGCGTATATCTTTAGCAAAATATAAATGAATTCAACATACTTACAAAAAAATGTATGTAAAAATATGGGGGTTAATTCGGCCATTTGTATGGGAGGTACCAGAAGGAGTGTGGCAAAGGTTTTGATTTTCTGGGGGTTTATCTGTTATTACAAGGTTATTAAACTGACCAAGTTTAAATGCCATCCAGCTGTCCATTTGGAAATTATTGGTAAAAACTAATTTGTCTAAAAATAGGTAATTTTGTATGGGAGGTACCAGAAGGGGTTGGTCGATATAGTCCATATTCACTCACGAGTCAAACTTTTGCATGTGTTCATCCCACACAAAATTTTATTGAATTCAGTATTTTACTAAAAAGATATGTAGGTAAAAATATGGGGGTTAATTCGGTCATTTGTATGGGAGGTACCAGAAGGGGTGTGGCAAAGGTTTTGATTTTCTGGGGGTTTATCTGTTATTACAAGGTTATTAAACTGGCCAAGTTTAAATGCCATCCAGCTGTCTGTTTGAAATTATTGGTAAAAAATAATTTTGTTAAAAATAGGTAATTTTGTATGGGAGGTACCAGAAGGGGTTGGCCTATATAGTCCATAGTCACTCACGAGTCAAATTTTGGCATGTGTTCATCTCACACAAAATTTTATTGAATTCAGTATTTTTACTAAAAAGATATGTAGGTAAAAATATGGGGGTTAATTCGGTCATTTGTATGGGAGGTACCAGAAGGGGTGTGACAAAGGTTTTGATTTTCTGGGGGTTTATCTGTTATTAAAAGGTAATTAAACTGACCAAGTTTAAATTCTATCCATCTGCCCGTTTGAAGGTTATGGGAGAAATATTAATTATCAAAAAATAGGTAATTTTGTATGGGAGGTACCAGAAGGGGTGGGGCAATTCTGCCCATTTACAATTCCGTTACTTCGTTATGGAAATTATTAATACTGAAAAATTTTCATAAGGATCAGTTAAGGTTTACTCGAGTTTTTCAGCTTATCCCTCAGGATGACGGTAAAATTTTGAATTTCGAACCCCGGTAGCGACCCCTAAACCTTTAAGAAAAAAATTAAAAAATTCACATAGAGTTTTTTTGTACGTCTTAATAAAATTTTAACTTGGCCCATGAAAAATTCCAAAAACATTTTTTTTTTGCCAAATAAGAATCAACCTAGTGTTGATGCTGTAAATACATCTTTTCATACGTAACTTTTTTGTTTTTGAATAAAACTGTATACTTCCAAAGCAAAATGTTCTTGGTTTTTAAAGGGCTTTAATCCTAGGGAAAAATATATTTAAATTTTAGGGGTAGAAATTGCTCTAAATGAGGCCATCATTACAAGATGATGTCGTATGTCAGCGACATCTATAGAACAAATGTAGTACTCGTCGAGACCTATACACCGATGTCTTGTATGTTAGGATCGAGCCACAAACAAAAAAGCAGTGACAAAAAAACGATTTTGGCTGTTTTTCCGGGGGGTGGGGGAGGAAAAAAATTTTTTTTTTGAAGTTGTCTCGAGGTGATCTTTAATATTTGCTCTCGACTTTGGAAATTTTTTTTGGTGACCCGGTCTAATGTATATACATGAAAAAATTCTATTTTCTAAGATATGTAATACAAAACGTATATGATTGAAATTAAAGTTTACAGTAACAAGAACAAGTAACTACTGTGTTTCAAATTCAGTGTGTCACGCACTAGGATGACGCGTTTCGAACTCAATGACGAACTCCAATGTTACATCATCAGCTGTATATATATCTGCAATAATGTCAAACATGTGCATGCGAAGTAGATATCAGCCGAAAATGTCCAGCACCTTTTCAGCATCAGTTTTGAGTGATCAAAAAGTTAGTTCAAAACTTATCGAGAAGAAGTCAGATGGAATAAAAAAGCAAATGACTATATCTGCATCAGTTTTGAGTTACCTTAAAAGTGCGTTGTAAATAAATGAACAAAAAGTCAACTTGATTTTGAGTCAGCTCACAAAATACCGACAGGGTAAAAATATGTTGAAAACCACTCATTAATTGTTCTATGTACTATTTGAAATAAAATACTTATCATTTTCAACTTTTTGTCAGCAAACGCTTTGTTGTTTTTCAAAAACAGCTGATAAATGAAATGTATATGAAATGTATACATATGTTATCCAACACATTGTTTTACACAAGCAGTGTTTGAAAGGGGTCACACGACATGTATAAATTTTACACTGTAAAAATTTACATGTCATATGTACAATACATGTCGTGTAATACCACCTTAAGCTGAGTCATTAGCATCTCTATTATTTCCATACTATTGCCAGCAATTAATACATCGTCAACGTAGAGAATTAAATACAGTACTACGTCATTTTGTATTTTTATGTAAAGGCATGGGTCGTGCTTTGATCGTTGAAAACCATAATTTATTAGAAAGTGGTTGATTTTGGAATTCCAGCATTTTGGACTTTGTTTAAGACCATACAGCGATTTTTGTAATTTTAACACATGATTAGCCGGCACTTCGAGGCCTTCTGGAACGTCCATAAATATTTGTTCCTTTAAATACCATATAAGAAGGTGGCCTTTACATCAAGTTGATGTAGATGTAAATGTGTCTTAACACTTACGGCAAGCACTATTCTTATAGTACTGAGTTTTGCTACATGAGAATAAGTTTCATCGTAGTCTACACCAGCCTTCTGAAGAAAACCCTTTGCCACTAATCGCGTCTTAAACCGGATCGTATTACCCTCGGTATCTTCTTTAATTCGGAAAATTAACCATTTTTCCCTATTTGGCTTATAAGCTCCTTATATGACTGGGGTTCCAACAAATTATTGCGTGCCCCTTTGTATTTGCGTTTCCTGTTATATATCCAAGAATTTTATTCTTCAACCTTTCACTTCTTCTAATTTTTTGAACTGGACGTTGAACTTCTTCTTCTGCACTTGCACTATTTCTAAGGCTCGTATCCGTACTGTTTTTCGCAGTACAGTAATGTTTTTATACCACCACCCTTAGGGATGAGGGCATATATCATTTGATACGACCCTAAAGTGTAACACATAGAAGGAGTCACTTCAGACTGTCGCGTGCCCCTTTGGGACACCAACTGTCATTTTATAGAGAGAAGGACGGACGGCGCTGACTGCTGGCGTTGGCTCCGGCTAGTGTTCAGGGGTTCGGGCGCGGTTCTTGTCCGTCTCCTCTCTTAGACAGCTGACAAAAAATAATCAGTCAGCTTATGGGGGACAATTAACAAACAATGATCACACAAAACACTGAAAAGGACAACACTACGGAAACAATAAACCTTGGTTGTCTTGGTTTATGAGGCCTGGCTTACAACCTTTTTAAAAGCCTCTGGCGAATCCCACCCCGACCATGGTATCCTGTCGCCATCTTATTTTAGGATACCCCAAAACATAATTTCCCTCTTCAGCTGCTGTCGGAGATCACTTACCTGTTACCCTATAACCTTTAGCCTTCCATTTTAAACATCGTTATTTTTGCCAAAAACATTATAAAAATGCTGCTTTATTGAGCATAAATTAAAAACGACATTACAATGTGAGATTTATTCCGGGTACGCCATATTTTAAACATTACGAGCCGCCATTTTGTCGCAGGCTCGATTCGCGCGTTTAGGGGGTTACGTATAGTTTTTGTAAGTATCAGGTCGTATTTATTATCATAAAAATAAAAAGATTCCCTTTTTTATCTTTAAATTATTTTCATTTTCTCAGTTCTTTTGAGATGGCCAAAACTACTATGTCGGGCACTTTCCCGCGTTTAACACTACCCTAACGATTTTGATTTTGAGCGCTCAACCCCTAATCGTTGGTTATCCCCTTTTATATAATCACTGGAGGATTTAAAATGTTATCTGGTAAGAGTTTTGCCCAACCTAGCGAACCGTTTGTTTAAAAATTTACTAATGTTATTTTTCTTTTTATTTTCAGATTGTAACGTATTGGTTAAAGTACGTAACGGTCGCGTATAAAACCCATTTACGGCTAGAATACCTGGGCAACACCCCGGTCTTGGCGGTGTTGTAATGGCTCCTGACGCTGACTAGGACTGGCTGATTGTCTGGCTGAAAGCTCCTCTCTGAGGGACAATCCGGCTGGTGGACTGCAACTATTGGACAACTCGGACTGCTGCACCTTGGCTTCTCGTTGCGGCTCTACGGCTGTTGCACTGGTGGCTTGGATACCGTGGCAATAATATTTCTCCAACACAAATGTCTCTGATATTGTCTTTGGTTTAGGTAATTTCGGAATTTTTTAATAAATTCAACCAAAAACCATAAATTTTAATTCAATTTTTAATTAAATTATAATTAATTTAGAATTAATTAACCAAATCGCTTTGTTTCGCTTTTAGTATATAGATTTATTTCCGCGAATGTTTTTTTTTTAATTATAGACAGTTTACTGGCTTTTTGTAAGTCCAGCTTTCGTTTTCTCGCGTGTATTAAATAATTGTCTTTATTCTTTTTCTTGAAGATGTTCTTCTTTCGGTGGCTAACAACGGTCTCTCGTCTCCATTTTGGGCAAGGAATTACCCAAGCCAACTCTAGTCCACCAGCCAAACCATTCCCTCCGTCAAGCTTAAAATTTCCCCCCACACAACATTGACAACAGCACGCAAACCGCTGTATTGTCATACACATAGTTGCGCGACTTCACATATAGATGGCGCTAATTACTTCACACACACAAAAAGGCTACACCACAAGAACCTAGGTTTCTTAGAACCAAATTCGATTCATGACTTTTTAAGTCATTTGGGCCATGTCCGTCTGTCTGGTGGCTGTCCGGCTGGTTCGCACGATAACTTTCGAAAGACGCAACCAAAAGTCTTGAAATTTTGCACGAGTTAATATTTCCCCAAAACTACTTACGGTGTTGCAAATGGGCTACATGGCTCCGCCCCTTCTGGTACCTCCCATACAAATACATCATTTCGCCCACTTTAGAAATCGAGTTATAATATCAATACACCCAACGGGATCGTACCCAAATTCTGTACTTAGTAAAGCTATTACAGGATAAAGTTTTGGAAAAAAAATGGAAGTCTAGCCACGCCCCTTCTGGTACCTCCCATACAAATTCACCTTTCCGCCCACTTTAGATATGGAGTAATAATACTAATAAATCCATCGCGCTCGTACCCTAATTCTTAATTTAGTAAAGCTATAGCAGGATACAGTTTTTGAGATAAAACTGAAGTCTACCAACGGCCCATCTGGTACCTCCCACACACATCTGGTACCGCCCACTTTAGAAATCGATTAATATTATTATTAGAACTACCGCGATCGTGACCAAATTCTGTATTTAGTAAAGTTCAAGCAGGATAAAGTTTTGGAGAAAAAATCTGGAAGTCTAGACACGCCCATTCTGGTACCTCCCATACAAATGTACCTTTCCGCCCACTTTAGAGATGGAATAATAATATCAATACACTTGACACGATCGTGCCTAAATTCTGTATTTAGTAAAGCTATAACAGGATAAAGTTTCGGAGAAAAGATGTGGATATCTAGACACGCCCCTTCTGGTACCACCCATACAAATGTACCACGCCGCCCACTTTAGAGATGAAGTAATAATATCAATATTCTCGACACGATCGTGCCCCAATTCTGTATTTTATTATTTTATAACAGGATAAAGTTTTGGAGAAAAAATTGGAAGTCTAGCGGCACCCCTTATGGGACCTCCCATACAAATGTACCTTTGCGCCCACTTCAGAGATGGAGT
This sequence comes from Muscina levida, assembly GCA_964034835.1. Lineage (NCBI taxonomy): Eukaryota > Metazoa > Arthropoda > Insecta > Diptera > Muscidae > Muscina > Muscina levida. The sequence continues at coordinate 82,264,517 of OZ035883.1, forward strand.
AATAATATCAATACATCCAACGCTATCATGCCCAAACTCTGTATTTAGTAAAGCTATAACAGGGTAAAGTTTTGGAGGATAAACCTAGAAGTCTAGACACGCCCCTTCTAGTACCTCCCATACAAATTTACCACTCCACCCACTTTAGAAATCGAGTAATAATATCACTATATTAGCAATTTTTTTTATTTTACTGAGGGTGATGGTATATGTAAGTCGGGTCGCCCGACTGAAATTCTTACTGGTTTGACATCAAAAACTGCGTACTGCTTTTTTCCCTCAAAGTACTGTTTTTTGATACACAATAGAAATAAAAACTGTGAACAGCGAATTCATGCAATAATAATATTTACTTCAAAAATAAAAATTCTCCTCGGATTCGTCGCCTTCCGCCAACTGCCTCTGTTGTGCGTTGGCGGTTGACGTCTAATCGTCGCACAGAAGAAGTTTACAATTTGTGGCGCCGTTGAAGATAATCGCGACAGGCATCGAATTTATCGTGCTTCTTCTCCTACAATTTTATTATCTCTACCAACGTTAGTTCGTAAAGTCGCGTGTTATAAAAAGTCAAATTAAACTTGTAAATCAAAGTGTTAAATGCGTAATAAATAATTAAAATCAACTAAAACCCGTGTTTCCTTGTGGGCACCGACGCCAACGTTCAACAACTATTTTGTGGGCAACGCATTCCCGGATTTTGTTTGTACAGCATCCCCAGACCAACCAGGACGATCAAGTTAAACAAAAATGTACAGATTTGTGTATTTTGATCATCGTCAGTATCCATACTTGCTTAATTTTTTCAATTCAAATTTCTTCATTTTTATAGAATAATAATGTCAAGATGAAAAAACACATTCAATGCAAAACTTTGAGAAAAATACCCGTATCTCGAAAAAACAAGAAGTGATAGTGATGTTTTTTGCAAAAAATGCAATGGGACTTTTTCTATTGCGTTTGGTGGTAACGCGGATATCGGTCGTCATATCAAAACAAAAAAACATCAAGCTCAAGTTATCGCTTCTACCAGCACATCGATAAGGTCACATTTTCAATCCGATTTGGATTTACATATATCGGCAATGGAAGGAGTGTGGGCATATCATGTGATTAATTCCAATCACAGTTTTAAATCGTCGGATTGTGCGACACAAATATTTAAATCATGTTTTAAAATAAAAAAGTTAACGAGTGCGCAGAAAAAATGTCAAGCAATAGTCACCAATGTTTTCGCGCCGCACGCCCAGCTATTGCTTAAAGATGATTTAAAAGACTGCAGTTATGTGTCAATCTCCACGGAAATATCAAACATTTTCCTGTGCTCGTTCGATATTTTATTCCTACTGTCGGTGTACGCGTTAAAGTTTTGAATTTAACCGAAAAAGCTGGTGAAAATTCCACCTTAATATCAGATCTAATAAAGTCTACTGCCAGTGACTACGACCCAAGGAAAAAAATCGTCTTCTTCTGCGGCGATAATGCAAAAGTTAATTTTGGTGGAGAAACTCGTGGCGGAAAGAATAATGTTTATCACCGATTGAAACAGTGGCTTCCACATTTGGTCGGCATCGGCTGTGTCGATCACATAATACACAATGCATTGAAATTCGCATGTGATGAAATACCATTCGACGTAGAGTGGGTTGTCGTTAAAACACATTGAAAGCTTTTTGTGAAGAAGCAGAAGTGGAATATGCAAAACCACGATTTTTGGCTCTCGGACCAGCTATCAAGCGTATTTTGAAACTCTATGGTGCTCTTCAAATGTATTTTCTTGGACTTGAAAGAGGAGAAAAAAAGTTGAAGGATTTTTACAGTGAAGAATCATCAACATTTTGGTTGCTATTCGTTCAAGAGCAGGTAAAAAAATTCATTCAATTTCTTTAACTATATAGAATTTTTATATTCTCTTTATGCTTTATTTTTCATTTATCAGGCTGAATTATTCGAGAAATATGTGCTAAAAATTGAAGGTGATGATGTCACTGCAATCGAAGTTGCACACTGTTTAAATGAGCTCGAGGAAACACTAAAAATGCGTCAATAGGATGATGCAACGACTTATTGACAACGGATACAATTCGATTGAGATGGCTGCTATACGCACTGATTTTTCGGAAATTTTGCCTGCTTTGATTTGAATGCTTTTATAATAATTTAAACTAATTTCGCAGCCGCTGCACTCTCCTACTTCCATTTATGGACAGCACCGTTCGAGCCACTAAAACTTTTTGCATGGGCAGTATTGCGAGAAACACCAACATGGAATGAAGTCGAAGCCGTTATGAACAAGTTGAGTGAATACAAATTGTACAATGCCAATGAAAATGCGGCAAATTTGCACACCCAATTTCGATATGTCAAAAAGTATTGCACGAGCGACAAAATTATGCAATGGAGAGAAGGCAATGTTTCGACTGTGGATCGCTGCGTGGAGATATTTATTCATCTCAACAACGCTAATTGCGAATTCAAAGAAATAGCCACGATCGTTGAATATATTGTATGCTTGCCCGGAACTTCAGCATCAGTGGAACGAGTCTTCTCTGCAGTGAACAAAACTTGGACGTCAGAAAAAACCCGATTAGATGTGCAAACATTGAAGGCGGTTCTGACCGTCAAATGTAATATATATAAGTACAAATGCGTTGATTTCTACAATTATCTTAAAACGAAGCCGGCATTGCTTACTCAAATTGCTTCACACGACAAATACAAAACAACCACAAAAGCTGATTCAGATGATGGAAATGATTCTTATTATACCATCACCCTTAGGGATGAGGGTATATATCATTTGATACGACCCAAAAGTGTAACACATAGAAGGAGTCACTTCAGACCCTAGGTTTCTTTGAACCAAATTCGATTCATGACTTTTTAAGTCGTTTGAGCCATGTCCGTCTGTCTGTCTGTCTGTCTGGTGGCTGTCCGGCTGGTTCGCACGATAACTTTCGAAAGACGCAACCAAATGTTTTGAAATTTTTCACGAGTTATTATTTTCTCAAAACTACTTACGGTATTGCAAATGGGCTACATGGCCCCGCCCCTTCTGGTACCTCCCATACAAATACATCATTCCGCCCACTTTAGAAATCGAGTAATAATATCAATACTCCCTACGGGATCGTCCCCAAATTCTGTATTCAGTAAAGCTATAAGAGGATAAAGTTTCGGAAAAAATTTTGAAAGCCTAGCCACGCCCCTTCTGGTACCTCCCATACAAACCTACCTTTCCGCCCACTATGGAAATGGAGAAATAATATCAATAAATCAAACGTGAACATACCCAAATTCTATTTTTAGTAAAGAAATAACGGGATAAAATTTTGGAGAAAAAAAATTGGTAGTCTATCCACGCCCCATCTGGTAGCTCCCATACACATCTGGTACCGCCCACTTTAGAAATCGATTAATTTTATTAAAAGACCTAACGCGATCGTGCCCAAATTCTGTATTTGGTAAAGTTCAAGCAGGATAAAGTTTTGGAGAAAAAATCTGGAAGTCTAGACACGCCCCTTCTGGTACCTCCCATACAAATGTACCACTCCGCCCATTTTAGAAATAGGGTAATAATACCAATACACTAGACACGATCGTGCCCAAATTCTGTATTTTATTATATTATAACAGGACAAAGTTTTGGAGAAAAAATTGGAAGTCTAGACACGCCCTTTATGGTACCTTTCCGCCCACTTTAGGGGTGTAGTAATAATATCAGTACACCCAACGCAATCGTGCCCAAATTTTGTATTTAGTAAAGCTATAACAGGATAAAGTTATGGAGAATAAATCTGGAAGCCTAGACACACCCCTTTTCATACAAATGTACCACTCCGCCCACTTTCGAAATCGAGTAATAATATCAATATAATAGAAAATTATTTGTTTTACTGAGGGTAAGGGTAAATGTAAGTCGGGTTGCCCGACTGAAACTTTCTATCTGGTTTTAATTACAAATCGATTAATTGCAATAACTCAAGACTTAACAATATCTTATATTGGGTGATGGTATTTTCAGTCAGTTTAACTGACTGAAATTTCTGTACTAGTTTTTTTTATAATTTGAATAAAATGTGTACTGCGAAAAGTACTGTTTTTTCAAATCGATGTACTGTTTTTTTTAAAAATTTCAGTGAAATGTACTGTTTTTGGTCCAAAAAAATATACGATATGATAATGTTATGCACTTCACTTTCAGGTTTCATATTTTTGAATGGGAATGAAAGTTCATCAAATCTGACATCTCTGGCAAACACTACTTTATGTTTTCGACAATCCCATAGTCTGTACCAGCGATCGGCGAGAGCGCGCACTTGTGCAACATGAGCGAGAGAGCCACACATGTATTCTCACACACATTGAACGAAAACAAACAAACTGAATCAGTGTCGCTTGAGCATTCGTCCGACGCAGTTGTGTAACGCTTGTTGTTAGCAAGACAATAAAAGAAATGATTTTTTTCGGTAAAAATGAGTTCTTATATGTTAATGTGCATAATATTACGCGCACAACAGTAATATTTCCTATATTATTATATTATAATTTTGTTCATAGTTATGAAAAAATCTTTACAACAATTTCCTTCACTACAGTGAGAGAGGGAAGAGAACAACTCACCAACACAAACCCATATTGTGGTTGTGTTAGTTGCCGATAGCTGGTCTGTACCCATTATTGGTGTAACCAATCATAACCATAATTTCCTACTTGGCTTCCAATTTCTTTCTCTTCTGATTAGGTATCCATACGAAAGCTTTGCTGCCGAAAATACGTAATTTCGAATAATCTGGCTTTCTTTTATACCAAATTTCACAGGGTGTCTTCTTTTCAATAAGAGATCTACAGGGACTTCTATTAATTAAATAAGTTGCTGTTAAAGCAGCTTCACCCCATAAATTCTTTGGGGTTTTAGAACCTATTAGCATGCACCTGATCTTTTCAACCAATGTGCGATTGAATCGCTCAGCAACTCCATTTTGTTGAGGACTATAAGTATTGGAACTCTGAATTTGAATACCCTTTTTCATAAAATAATCCTTGGCTTCATTTGACGTATACTCACAGCCTTGATCGGCTGTAATCATAGCTATTGGAACATTATGTAATGCGGTTGCCATGGCTTCAAACTCAATGAAACATTGCAAAACTTCAGACTTTCTCCTCAGCAAATAAATATGTGTGAAATGGCTATAGTCATCTATAAAGCTTACGAAATATTTATAGCCATCCCAAGTTTGAGGATAAAACGGTCCACATACATCTGTATGGATTCTTTCCAAAATCTGACTCGTCGAATTGCGAGTTCCTTTAAATGGAGTACGAGACTGCTTACCTTGAACACATACATTGCATATTCCAACGGGTAAAATATTTTCCAATCCGTCTACCATATTAAATTTTTGCAGATCTTGTAAACTTGTGTCACTAGGATGTCCCATTCTTGAATGCCATAGTTCACTTACATTAGTAACACTTAAATTGGTTTCTCGCTTCACAATGTCCATGTTAAGTTCGTATAAGCTTCCATTTTTGTATCCCTTCATAATTATTTCATTTCCTTTCTTAAAGAGTGCCACATTCCCAGAAAATTCAATACGAATTCCATTTTCGGTAAGCTTTGGTACAGACACATAGCCCTTTTACATATAAAACGTCCTTCATTTGAACTGAAACACCCTTACAAAATCCATTAATAGTGCCTTTTTAAATGCTACGAGCTTTTCCTCGTCTTTAGCGATGCATATTGATATTGGATGACTTACATTAACTAGATCACTAAAACACCATTAAAATTTGCACATATGGTCCGTTGCTCCAGAATCAATTTTGAATTTTAATGAGCTTGAAGATAATGACGTCTTCTCCACATCAGGCACATCTGTCATAAAGCAAACGGATCTTGAAGATGACGCTGTATTTGCTTTACCATTACCATTCTTTTCCAATCGTACTCAGCAATCTTTCAGTTTGTGACCTTTTTACTTGCACCGAAAACACACACCAAGAAATTTGTTTGTTTTTTTCTCACCAGAAAATGCAGATATTCTGGATACATCAGATACATAGCGGTCTTGCCTTTTATCATTTTCAGATAACAGTCTCTGTACCACTATTTCTAGGCTTAATTCCGACTCTTTAATATTTTCCAGCGCAGCCACTACAGGGTCAAAGGCTTCTGGCAATGTAACGAAAAGTTGAGAAACGACGTCGTTGTCCGACAGAGTAGCACCAGATGTCTTCAATTTTCTGATTAGGTCATCAAATTTAAGTAAATGCTTTCGCAAATCTTCATCTGGTTTCATTCTGAGTAAAGCTAGTTGTTTTTTGACTAAGGTCTGACTCGTTACCGACTTCTTTGCAAATGTATCTTGCAGAGAAGACCACATGTCCTTTGCTGTATTTTTGTCACGAACACATTCCAAATACTCATCAGCGATTAGACAGACAATTACTGATTTAGCCTTTTTATCCTTCACGGTACATTGCACGGCTAATCCCGGTTCGGCAGGAGCATCAGTATTTATAGCCCCCATTAAATCCAGAGAATCTAAGTACATAGATACTCGATAGCTCCAATTTTCATAGTTAGAACCTCGAAATTGTAAGATTCCATGCGTAGATTCTTGCTTGCTGTCGCCCATAACCTCTTGCTTACTTCGCAAATTGGAACGCAGAGAGGTTTTATCAAATATTTATTAAGTAAACAAAATGTGTCTATCCGTAAAGAGTTTTAATTTGAAGTTAGTGAAAAAATGTATATACATGAAAAAATTCTATTTTCTAAGATATGTAATACAAAACGTATATGATTGAAATTAAAGTTTACAGTAACAAGAACAAGTAACTACTGTATTTCAACAGAAAGTTTATAAAAATCGGTTGAAAAATTAATGAGTTTTGCTAATTAAGATGACAGCTTTCCTTTGTTGTCGAAATCGTAAAGTATTTGGGTGTACTGCTGAACTCCTATTTGAGATTTAAAATCGATCTTTAATTCCTTCTGTTTAATAGTAAATCTCAGTTGGACACGAAATCATATCGTCCCCTTAGTATAACAATAGCATACGTGCTCATAGGCTATTATTTTTTAGATATTTATTTAGAATCTCCACCATTGATTCTATGCCAGGTCAAAATTTCGTCAAAATCTACTTCCACAAAGTGCGTCAAAAGGTCATTGGAAAAAATAGTGTATAATTTCTTCTTCGAAAATTTCATAGACATCCGTATTGACGAAAAATTTAAACTCGATTTTCTCAAAACATCAAAAAATTTATAGGCTATTTTAATACTAAGGGGACGATATATTGTCGCCTCAATATAACAATAGCTTACAATAGCACATTTTCTACCGCACATAGGCTATAACTATATTGAGGGGACGATTTAATGACATTTAATCAAATGCTAAAGACCTATGATAAAAAAACATTTTAAATTTGCATCCCATGAATGATATATAGGAAATCTTCTATTGCTTCTATTTGGAGTTTCAAACAAATGGAACCTCCAGTTAAGCAATGATTCCGAATGCGCTAATTGAAGTTCCCGAAATTTAGAAAAGTTGTCCATATTCCTGCAAAAGACCTGGAAATTGCAATCCCTTATGTTTACATATATTTACAAAATCCTTGTACGTTGTGACTGCAAAGATGTATGCACTATTTCGTATCATACAATTAGATTGTATTGCAATCATGTAATCAACATTTCATTAAGCCGATTGTGCATTGTGGGCATTATACATCTCTTGAGACTAATGTAAGTTAAGTCATGTGATAATTAACAAAGTTTCGCAATGACGTACTTATGGCTAATGCGGATTTGTCGACATGTCCCTAACAAAGCTAATTATCATTTTGATGTAACTAAAACGTAACTCATCAGTAGATTATAATTGTGATATTACGGAATGTGAAAAGTAGAATTACATATTTTAAGGATAATCATAACCACATGTCGAAACTTGATTAGATTGCATGTGTCCATTCAAATTAAATGCAAGTAAATATGGATGTCCCAATGTCGCTCAGGCAGACGGTCACCAACGATTCGCTGGGTTATGTCAAGTCTTAACAGTCAATTTAAACCAGTACAGAAATTTCAGTCAGTTAAACTGACTGATAAATACCATCACCCAATATAATATATTGTTTAAGTCTTGAGTTATTGAAAATAATCGATTTGTAATTAAAACCAGTTAGAAAGTTTCAGTCGGGCAACCCGACTTACATTTACCCTTACCCTCAGTAAAATAAATAATTTTCTATTTTATTGATATTATTACTTGATTTCGAAATTGGGCGGAGTGGTACATTTATATGGGAGGTACGTGAAGGGGTGTGTTTAGGCTCCAGATTTATTCTTCATAACTTTATCCTGTTATAGCTTTACTAAATACAGAATTTGCGCACGATTGCGTTGGGTGTACTGATATTATTACTACATCCCAAAAGTGGGCGGAAAGGTACATTTGTATGGGAGGTACCATAAGGGACGTGTCTAGACTTCCAATTTTTTCTCCAAAACTTTGTCCTGTTATAATATAACAAAATACAGAATTTGGGCACGATCGTGTCGAGTGTATTGATATTATTACCCTATTTCTAAAGTGGGCGGAGTGGTACATTTATATGGGAGGTACGTGAAGGGGCGTGTCTAGACTTCCAGATTTTTTCTCCAAAACTTTATCCTGCTTAAACTTTACCAAATACAGAATTTGGGCACGATCGCGTTAGGTCTTTTAATAATATTAATCGATTTCTAAAGTGGGCGGTACCAGATGTGTATGGGAGGTACCAGATGGGGCGTGAATAGACTTCCGTTTAATTTATTGATATTATTTCTCCATCTCTATAGTGGGCGGAAAGGTAGATTTGTATGGGAGGTACCAGAAGGGGCGTGGCTAGGCTTTCAAAATTTTTTCCAAAACTTTATCCTGTTATAGCTTTACTAAATACAGAATTTGGGGACGATCCCTTAGGGTGTATTGATATTATTACTCGATTTCTAAAGTGGGCGGAATGATGTATTTGTATGGGAGGTACCAGAAGGGGCGGGGCCATGTAGCCCATTTGCAATACCGTAAGTAGTTTTGAGAAAATAATAACTCGTGCAAAATTTCAAAACATTTGGTTGCGTCTTTCGAAAGTTATCGTGCGAACCAGCCGGACAGCCACCCGACAGACAGACAGACAGACAGACAGACGGACATGGCTCAAACGACTTAAAAAGTCATGAATCGAATTTGGTTCAAAGAAACCTAGGGTCTAAAGTGACTCCTTCTATGTGTTACACTTTTGGGTCGTATCAAATGATATATACCTTCATCCCTACGGGTGATGGTATAATGATACCATTTTGTAAGAGTTTTTGATTGACTGTCGACTAATTTTTGAACGCAGGATTTCTGTGTTTATGATATATACCTAGTAATTATTTTATATTTTACACAAATATACACGTACTCAATACAAAAACCACGTAATACTTAGGAAAACTAGTTAACGATTTTTATTATTTCTATGTTAAACCCGTCAGACTTCGTCCTGCCTGCAAAGTTATTGATAAAGATGTTCAATACTGCTATATTTTACTAACGATTGGTCTATTACATTGGTCACACTTTTAGTTATACAAATATTTAATTATGATTTATTTAATTTTTTCCACAACTACACGTTTAATCAGGATGCTCGCTAGTCTGATTTAGTGCCTCGCCTATTTTTTCCGCTCCCATCTTAGATATTCAATAATGCCTTATTAGCTGAAGTCTAATTCATTAGAGGAAAACCACACTAAATTGCATCATCCTTACTTGAGATGTTTGATTTGGGTACTAATTGGTTTTATTAAATGCCAAACGCTTGATTCTACAACTTTAAGATAAATATTAACAACAAAATAGATTCTGAGATGATGCGTTTGGTCAATATTAATTTCTCTGATTTAGTCACACCCATGTCTACTGCACCCAGGGACCGGCCGTGGCATAGTGGTTAGAACACGCGAGTACCATGCGGGAGATCGCAGGTTCAAACCAGCTCCAGTCATCTTAAAAAAAATATTGTTCTTTCATTGTCGGCTTCCCTCGAATGTTGTTGAAAGCAACTTCGCAGTTTAAGTGTCGAGTCAATCGGCGTGTCTAGTAAGAGCTTCTCAAACAGTGACGTTCGCACTCGTCGATAAACAAGTAGTTGCCGTTAGTTGTGAATCTAAAAATAGAAAGCGTGTTAATTCACAACAACGCAAGAAGCTATCCCATACCTCATTCATGGGATACAAAAGGGAAATTAAGTTTTTTTTGTATGTCTACTGCACCCAATGCGACTATTACTTTATAAAATAAACATTCACATTCAATTTTATGGTACCAATTTTATCCCTTTCTTGCCACTGTGCCCAAAAATAAGAAATACATCTAATTTTCGTGATTCTACCTTCTGCAGTTTGGTCTATGTGATTGTACCAGTTTTCTCCCTTTTTCAGCCTTTTAGACCCTAAAAATACGCTTAATAGTGCTCAAGATATTCACTAACACTTTCCCGATTCTACCTTGTGTAGTTTGGTCTGTGTGATAGCACTGTTTTTTTGTATTTTTGGTCCTTTTTTTCGCTCTTAAAGTACGAATATCGAATTTCGTTCGATTGATGGCACCAGTTTTATACCATTTCGAATCTTTATTGGTTCTAAAAGCACGAATTTTGGAAAATTCCTTTATCTAGCTATCGTATTCTATACTAAGGAAGCCCATACCGATTTGCGCAATTGTAACTGTAGTGATGGTGCCAGTTTTATCCCATTTTGGCCAAAAATCCGTTCATGCAGCTTTATAGTTTTATAGAAAGCATGCTCATAAATATTTTCGTGATTATAGCTTTACCCGTTTAGTCATGGTTATGGTACCAGTTTTATCCCTTTTTGGTCCTAAAGGTACAAATTTCCAAAAATCCATTCATGCAGATCCCTCATTTTATAGGAAACCGTTTAATCTAAGTGATGGTTCCAATTTGATACCTTTTTGAACCTTTTTAGCCCTATAAGTACAAATTTAAAAAAAAAACAGTACAGAAATTTCAGTCAGGTAAACTGACTGATAAATACCATCTCCCAATATAAGATATTGTTTAAGTCTTGAGATTTTGAAATTAATAGATTTTTAAAATAAAATTACTTTGTATTATTTTTTGTCTGCATGTAGAGCAAAAACATACAAAATTTGACCTATTTGTACAGAAGGTACAATTAGGGGCAGCACAACGTGTCTGATTTTTTTCGTAAATCAACGTTTAATGATCGCTTACCTTGGCAAAATTTGTCTGAATTCAGTGTACATACAATAATGATACGTATGTAAAAGGGGAAATATCCCATATATTTATATGGTAGGTACCAAAAGGGGTGTGCTAAATAGTTAGGGTTGCTGAGGCTTTGCCTCCTTTTACAAGATAAATTAACTGACTAAATTTAATTATCCCCCCCAGGTGCCGGTTTAGAATTTATGGGAGAAATATTAATTCTCCAAACAAAGTCATTTTGTATGGCAGGTACCAGAAGGGGTATCCGATATAGTCCATATTCATTCCTGATTTAAATCTTTTACTGAATTCAGTGTACTTACAAAAAAGATATGTATGTGAGACTATGGGGGTGGGTTCGGTCATTTGCATTAGAGGTACCAACAGGGGTGTGTCAAATAGTTAGGTTTTCTGAGGTATTGCCTCCTATCAGAAAATAAATTTACCGATCAATTTTCATTACCCTTCAAGTGTCCGTTTGGAAGTTATGGGAGAAATATTAAATTTCCAAAAATAGATAATTTTGTATGGGAGGTACCAGAAGGCGGGAACCGATATAGTCCATGTTCATTCCTGAGTCTAATTTTCACAAGCGAACATCATACGCAAAATTTGAGTGAATTCAGTGGACTTAACAAAAAGATATGTATGTGAGACTATGGGGGTGGGTTCGGTTATTTGTATGGGAGGTACCAGAAGGGGTGTGTCAAATAGTTAGGCTCTCTGAGGTTTCGCCTCCTATCACAACATAAATTTATCGACCAATTTTCATTACCCTTCAAGTGTCCGTTTGGAAGTTATGGGAGAAATATTAATTTTCCAAAAATAGGTATTTTTTGTATGGGAGGTACCAGAAGGCGTGAACCGATATAGTCCATATTCATTCCTAATAAAAATTTTTATAAGCGAACATCATACGCAAAATTTGAGTGAATTCAGTTTACTAACAAAAAAGATATGTATGTCAAACTATAAGGGTTAATTCGGTCATTTGTATGGGAGGTATCAGAAGGGGTGTGGCAATGGTTTCGGTTTTCTCAGGTTTTGTCTACTTTTGCAAGATAAATGAAGTCACCAAATTCAAACATTCTCCAGTTGTCCGTTTGGAAGTTATGGAAGAAATATTAATTTTCCAAAAATAGGTAATTTTGTATGGGAGGTACCAGAAGGGGTGTGTTTATTCTGCCCATTTCCAATCCCACAAGTTCGTTTCAAAAAATATTAACACTGGTAAATTTTCATACCGAGCCGTTAAGGTTTACTCGAGTTATCCTGCTGACCAGCCAGACAGACGGACATAGCTCATTCTTCTTAAAAAGTTCTGAAACGAATTTGGTCTTAAGATACTTGGGTGACGGTACCAGTTTTATCCTCTTTTCGGCATTTTTGACAATAATGTACGACCTTTTTTTTAAAAAAAAAACCCCTTTGAATCGCACTACGACTCTAAAAAATAAATATGCACCGTGTTTTTCGCGTTTCGTCTAGGTGATAGTACCAGTTTTATGCACTTTTCGGCATACAATTTTTTCAAAATTCGGCCTAAAATGTCCCATACGGGTGGGATCTAGAGGGTTCATATGTTCTGAAGAAATATGCCCCTGAAAATTTTAATGTATGTCTTCGAAGACATGAACTATCCCAAATGTATTTTTACACACGATTATTTATATTCTTTGATTATACTTTTTACCGAAAAAATCAAACTTCAAACCACTGTAAAAAATTGTGTTATAAGGCGATTTAAAGTCGCAAAATTTAAAATTTTTAACAGGAGGGACCAAACACTTGTTCTTTTTTTAACGACTTATTTTTTCAAAACTTTTAAAGCAACTATGTGTATGAAAGTTGACAACGCATATATTTTTGTGTGTGTTTTTTCTTCAAGCCAAATGCGTTTTCAATTTATCTTGCGTTCTACATCACAAAATACATTTAGACTAAAAGTGGACTTACAACCTTTTAAACATTAAGACTCTTTTGTACCTTCATAAAATTATATTTACTCAGAAACCATTATACCTCTTTCAAAAACTGCAATTTTCTAGATCCAACAGGGGTAAGAAGCTTATGCCATTAATTCACCGTAGTCTTGTGTCTGATTGGCAATTCTTTGTTCATTCAATTCGTCTTTGGAATGCACTACCAAACAGCCTCCAAACTATCAGTAATGCTAATAAATTTAAAAAACATATCACTGATTTTTATAAAACCCACGATAATAATAATTGAATACTTTTATATGCATAAAATTAACTTGTGTAATAGATTTCTCTCTCTTTTCTCTCCTTATATTATTTAAACGATTATATATTTATATTTATCATTATTCTTTTCATTTTACTTATTTATTTAGTTTAAAACCCTTTTTTGTAACAAAATATTTTTTAAACTTTATAATTCCTGTACTGTAATTATAAGAAATTGTCTTGTTGTACAGGATATCAAATAATAAACAAATACAAATACAAATACAACCTTTACGACTTTAGGTCGCGATATACAATTTTAATATAATGAAAAAAATATGCAATAAAAATTAAATGAAAATATTGAGTTCTGAGTGGACTACAAAACGACAAGTGAGTGATTTTGACGTATGCGTTAGCAGCGGTTTTCTTTGTTTTAATTTTCAATATTGTCGAATTCAATCATCAACAATTTTCAGAATACATTCTGATTTCAAATAAAGAAGAATGCAGAATGCAAGGCGAACTGGAAATTGAAAGCGTTTAAACTTAAATGGTAGATCACTTGGTATCATAAGTATCGAGAAAGAAGATACTACATACCCTGCATTAACTGCTGTCATAAGAATGTCGTACACGTTTTCCTGCTGGTAATGGTAACGAAAACCTCTGCAAATTGGGAGGATTACTTGGAACAACCAATTACATAACCAATATTAGTCAGAAACATTCATTATCCGTTGATCTCGTTCAGTTCGTTTATGAGTCTTTGGTTCAAACAAAAAAGTTTCAATCAATTGACATTTCCAATTTAGGCTGACTTGGGTTTAAGCCTCCTGTATCCAACCTCCAGAAAAAACACAGAATTCCCATGAATTTAGATCCCGAAATTCTTCAAATTTTATTTTCGGCTTGTAATTTTAAAAATTTTGTGTTCAATTTCAAAATTGAATTTTTTTACTTTCAGCGTCTGTTCGATTTCAAATTCTAAATTGTTCAGCCACAAAAATCAATGTTTACTATTTTTGATTTTTTTTATTCAAATTTCAAGGTTTTATATTTCTCTGATTTTTACCTATTCCCTTAAAGTAGAATATAACATGGTTTAAAAGTTGGACATTGATTCTTACTGATGATTACAATCATGTTGCCGTCATGTATAAATTTGTCGGTAAATTTGGCTTGTGCAGGACGATTCGGATCAGGCTTTCCTAATACTCGCAACATTTTCTCAAACATTCTTCAGCACAAGTCTTCAATTGAAATCAATTTAAATAAAGCTACATTTCGCTTTACACTCGATGGATAGCTTCTCGCGTTGTTGTGAATTAACACGCTTTCTATTTTATATTCACAACAAACGGCACCTACTTGTTTATCGACAAATCTGTTTGAGAATTTTTTGCTAAAAATGCCGCTTGATTCGATACTATACTTCACTGTCTACAACAACGAGGGGGCCGACAATGAAAGAAAAATGTAGATGACTTGAGCCGGGAATCGAACCACCGATCTCCCGTATGGTAGTCGCGTCTTCTAACCACTATGCCACGGACGGCCCTATCAATCTTTGCCTCATTGAAAATGTCAGCATTGAAATCAATTTCAAGATTTATGGCGGTTATACGAATACGATGCAAAATATTAACAGTACTGTTTGTGCCCAAGTCGCTTCTGGTGATGGGGGAGTCGCCGGAGCTGCTACAGCTCCCTGACGGTCTGTCTGCTGGAGGAGATGATCTGTAGCTATTGAATATGGCTCCACTTTATATTTAGAACCAATAAGGACTCCACAGCACTCCACGTGCAACACACCGATTGTGGCCCAAGGAAAAAAATACTTAACCAATTCGCTATGAAAATGCATATTAAGTATTGAAAATATTTAGTTTTTTCAACACAAACGAGATTTGTCTTCATGACATGGTTCTTTTGTCATTTCCAAAATAGTTAATTTATAGTTAGTGGTTTTTATCAACCGATTATTTTATTTACTAAAGGGTTAGTACTCAATATTCTTCGACATTCGCGTTATGGTTTTTATGGTGGTTTTTACATCAATGTGTGCAATGAATATGTTTAAAATAGTTTATCCTGTCGTAGAATTTGTCAGCTTCCGCCAACATATTTATTTATCCAGCTGAGATTGAGCATTTACAGCGCTTAGTATACGAGTACGATCATAACAGTCGATGTTATCCATAAATATAAAACCAGTTCCAATCTTGCTGTTTGCCGTAGAATTAATAATTTTATTTATTTTAACATTATTAGCAAGGCAACCGGAAATATGCAAATGCATGTTTTTTTTAACGAGATATTAACAAATGGGTAAGGTATTTACATGTTTCATGGTCCTACAAGTGTTTTGAGACATATTTGTTAGAGCATATTTAGGCATATTTTACCCATAAAGACATATTTTGGTTTTAAGAGCATACTAAAAAAAAAAACAACTTTATTTAAGGCATATTTCATATTTTTTAGGGCAGATTTTTTTAAAAAATATCATTTTTTAAACAGATCTTATGTTTTTCACATTAATTTTTCGATCGTAAAAACAACGAAGTTTTTGGAATTTTTTTCCAAATCTAACAGCCAAATCTGCTACATGTATACCTACTACATATACTAATGTATTTTTGGACATAATGCCTAAAGCTTAAACGAAGAAAGCAGAAAACTAGAGACGCTTGTGAAGAGTTTCCTGACTTGCGAACTGATGGAGGATTCCTTTATTGTAAAATCTGCAGCAAAGTTAGTGCAGCAGATCGCAGATTTAAAGTGAAGCGGCATTAAGAAAGCGGCAAATATATTAAAGTCATAGAAGTGAAAATTAACGGACCAAACAAATATTTTTGCCATAATATTCTGGACTCCAGACTCTAAAAAGAACATGATTTTCAGAAATAACGTTACATCCTACTTTACAAAAAGAGAAGCCAAAATA
This sequence comes from Muscina levida, assembly GCA_964034835.1. Classification (NCBI taxonomy): domain Eukaryota; kingdom Metazoa; phylum Arthropoda; class Insecta; order Diptera; family Muscidae; genus Muscina; species Muscina levida. Next base: position 82,280,956 of record OZ035883.1, read on the forward strand.
TGAGATAACTATTTGAGGAAAACACGGACTACCAAGTGTCATCCAAAACAGTTTTTTCGAACTAATTATTTAAAATGTGTACGACGACTGCATGACCAATATCAAACTCTACTTTTCACTATTTGCACACTTTTGACTTTTTCTTACTACTCAAATGTGAATGTGAAATTGAACACATAAAAACATTTCTTTGGTAGTTGTTAAATTTATCGTCTAACGACGAAACAAGCATTTTGATAATACTTTGAAATGAGATTCATTGTTATTTCTCATTACAAAAAAGGATTGGAATATAATGCAGTGAAAACTGGCAAAATAATATTATATACCTTGCTGTGACAGTTAGATCTATAAAAGGGGGTAAAATAAAGAAAGAAAATACTTAAGTGTTTTCATGTAGTTCAAATAAGTTACAAAAATATTTCACCTTTGTTGAGTAAGAAACGAAATGTCTAGTTTCATATCTGACGTTGGAGTCAAAAGTGCGAAAAGGGTGAAAAGTAGCATTTGATGAAATACGAACAATGATGTGCAATTCATCCCGATAGGACTCCATATAACAGCATAGCACAACAAATTAATTATTTTTGGTGCAGGGTGACCAGCATTTTTTTTTATCGTCCATAACTTTTGTGTCTATGAATTTAAGTAAGTACTTCAAAAGCAAAAGTTAGACGGCTTGGAGAGGCCTTCATGGATATTACAAGAAATGGGCATCATATGGATATAGAAAACGTAATACATGAAGTCAACGTCAAAATTAACGTCTAAGTCAAAAGTGAATAAAGGGGAAAACGGAGCATTTTATACACTAAGAACAACGGTATGGGGTTTGTTTTGATATGACATCAAATAACAAGGCAGGGCAATAAAACATATTTAGGCCGTAGGTAGGTTTAACGGATCAAAAAAACCAGTAAGAAAGTTTCAGTCGGGCAACCCGACTTACATATACCCTCACCCTTAGTAAAACAAAAAAAAATTCTAATATATTGGTGTTATTACTCGATTTCTAAAGTGGACGGAGTGGTACATTTGTATGGGAGGTACCAGAAGGGGCGTGTCTAGACTTCCAGATTTTTTTTCCAAAACTTTATCCAGTTATAGCTCCACTAAATACAGAATTTGGGCACGATCGCGTTGGGTGTATTGATATTATTACTCCATCTCTAAAGTGGGGGGAAAGGTACATTTGTATGGGAGGTACCAGAAGGGGCGAGTCTAGGCTTCCAGATTTTTTTGCTTGAATTTTACTAAATACAGAATTTGGGCACGATCTCGTTAGGTCTATTAATAATCTAAAGTAAGCGGTACCAGACGGGGCGTGGCTAGACTACCAGTTTTATTCTCAAAAACTGTATCCTGCTATAGCTTTACCAAAAAAGGAATTTGGGTACGATCGCGTTGGATTTATTGATATTATTACTCCATCTCTAAAGTGGGCGGAAAGGTACATTTTTATGGGAGGTACTTTAAGGGGCGTCGCAAGAATTTTCTCCAAACTTTCTCCAATTTTTTCTCCAAAACTTTATCCTGTTATAACTTAACAAAAAACAGAATTAAGGCACGATCGTGTAGAGTGTATCGATATTATTACTCCATCTCTAAAGTGGGCGGAAAGTAACATTTATACGGAAGGTACCAGCAGGGGAAAGGCTAGACTTCCATTTTTTTTCGGCAACCTTATCCTGTTATACCTTTGCTAAGTACAGAATTTGGGTACGATCCCGTTGGGTGTATTGATATTATTACTCGATTTCTAAAGTGGGCGGAATGATGTATTTGTATGGGAGGTACCAGAAGGGGCTGGGCCATGTAGCCCATTTGCAATACGGTAAGTAGTTTTGGGGAAATATTAGCTCTTGCAAAATTTCAAAACATTTGGTTGCGTCTTTCCAAAGTTATCGTACGCACCAGCCGGACAGCCACAAGACAGACGGACATGGCTCAAACGACTTAAAAAGTCATGAATCGAATTTGGTTCACAGAAACCTAGGGTCTAAAGTGACTCCTTCTTTGTGTTACACTTTTGGATCGTATCAAATGATATATACCCTCATCCCTAGGGGTGATGGTATAATCATACCTGAGGGTGATGGTATAAAAATTGGTGTTCTGAAATTGTCTTTGCATAATCTTTAATCGTAGGGGGTGTCCACATCAACTTATTTTTTCGCCCCACACTAATGTGTCATGTATTGCTTACGGTCTTCATCGATTGTGTGAATGTATTAGGAATTTATATAGAAACGTATATAAAACTATTGCTAATGTCAAGAAAGTATTCTTAAAAGCTTGATGTAGAGTAATACCTTTTAAACAAAAGATTTCAGACCTTGCATTACCTCCAGAACCTATAACAACGCTTTGCGGAACATTTTAAAAGTCCTGAGTGCATTAAACGATGAAGATGCAGAAGACAGACCTTTAAACTAGATCTGACTTGATTTGTATTGCTTCAAATTACGGTTAATTAATTCAAAATGGTTAGAACACGCGACTATCATGCGGGAGATCATGGATTCGATTTCCGCCTCCAGTCATCTACATTTTTCTTTCTTTGTGACGTTCGCATTCGTCGATAAACAAGTAGGTGCCGTTAGTTGTGAATCTAAAAAAAGGAAAGCGTGTTAATTGACAGCAAAGCGAGAAGCCATCCCATTCCTCATTCATGGGGTGTAAAGGGAAACTAAGTTTATGTTTATTAAAAATTTGCAAACAGCACTATTGAGACCTAATGGTATGGACTTTTTAGTCATGGCCACTGGTGCAGAATACATTTTGGGTAATGCGCTTAGCGCTTTGAACCACAGTCCTAACTCGATAGTCCCACATGGAATGAGAAAACTCACCGTATGGCCCGACAAACATAGAATGCAAATGGAAAGGAACCTTCGAATAAAAATGAAAACATTGATTTTATTTATTTTGACTTATTATAAAATAACGGAATGTGAATATACTTGTTTCTAATCTAAAACATTTGATGGCATATAGTTTTGTTTATGCAATCCCTTGTGTCATCCGAACAATTAGTATCAACACGAAGCAACATTTCGGTCAGCGTGCAACGTCTTTTCCGTGGACCGGGTCATGCTTCCACGCACGCAGCCCATGCATTCTTAATGCTTGGCTTAATATTTAACCTTTCACATTGTCCTTTCAATCAGAATATTTAACAAACTATTTAAAAGCTAAATTCCATTATCGTTGAGGTTATAATAACCGAAAATAGTTTTTACATATTTCTTGTTTATCATAAGCGCTTTAAATTTTCAAATGTTAACACATAAATTCAAGAGCGCAATTGTACATAATTTTGTCATTTACACAAAATATAACCAACGGCGACGAAGCAAAATTCCATTCCTTTGTAACTAAAATGAAGAAAATGCAAATTGAGAAATTAAATTATTATTTAAAGAACAAAAGTAAACAAGTGACAAGGATCTTTTAGTAATTAAAACTGTTATTAAACTGCATGTACCGAATTGTTGTTCACTCCTACTTATGGTTTATGCGATATCCCAGGAAAACATGTAGAGTTCTATCACTCTTAAGAACCTTGAATTGAACAATACACAATAAGTTACATTTCCAACTAATTAGTAATTTAATAATTCCACTCCATAAATGTAATATGTGAAAGATTCTCGGATACAAGTAAGTTAACATGCTTGTTTTTTAGACTCATACAAGGGGACCAACAGTTAGACGAATGTCAGCTTTATGGGAAGTTTCATGTAGATATGTCGGTTTACTCAACCACTCATACTGGGATCAAACCTAGATCATTCACATGATAGTCGCGAATCATCCCACGGTACTCCCTGCTATAAATTTCCTTAACTTTCAATGTTCTATGTGAAAAATCCGAAAAGCTTTATCTGATTCAGTAGTAGACAATAAAACTACATTAACCTTCGAATTCATTTTATATTACTATGGGGAAATTCCAAATTTTATCGCCCGGAAAAAACAATTCTGATTTAGATTAAATTTTACACATATATTCTTACCGTTGCTGCCGTATCAATGCCGTTTGTTTTAACAACGATATGCGTTTTGGTTTGATAGGTCACGAAATTGCAAACATGGAAAACAAATCCAGATGAGCCGCATGAAGGTGCACGAATGAAAAATTTCTTTCGTGTTCTGAAACCCATAATGTGCTTCATATGCTTCAAAATTGACAAAAAAGAACATAAATATTCACATTTTTTGTTCGAATAGAGTGATAATTGCACCATTAAAAGCCGATGTTTTCTACACCTATGGAGAACCCATCTAGAAATTTGCGATACCTTGATCTTCTTAATCCGATGTCGCGTTCAAAAGTTATTCCAATATGAACTCTACTATTATTTCACAAAAACGATGCAGATGACCAACTGTTAGGAGTTTCGATCTAAAACAAACGGCAACGACTATAAATCTATATACAAGATGGCCCGATGATTCCTGCAGTGTGAACAGCGCACCATGCTGTCGCTTTGATCGGGTGTAATGTCTCCTCGTGCATCACTCGTGGATTTACGGTGGACCGTCCGGACCGATCTTTTTGAATATTATACAGAATACAGCCGAATGGTCGGTGGTGAAAGTGGGCCACTTAAATTTTTGATATATCAAGTGGATGTGGTCCGGTCCATTGGACTCTATATTTGAAAACGCAATATCTGGAGCACTGTTTTACCAATCGCCTAGAAAACTTGTGTGGATGAATTTCGCAATATTCGTGATCCAACAAAAAATGGGCGGGGATGGATCAGTGGGCGTGGTATACAGCTTAAAATTATAAACGGCTGCATCTCATGAACTATCAGAAGTATGAATATGATATTTGGTATATATGTTGTTCGTACAGTTAGAATTACATCCAGGGTGGATGTGGGCGGTGCCACGCCCCTTTTCAAAAATTGCTCTGACGGATTTTCCAATTGACCGATTGATACGATAATTTTACAAAGTGGTTTTAATGACCTGTTGATAGTTTAGCCAGGGACTTGGTTGAGATTGGATAAATTGGCGTGGCACCGCCTATACAACATGAAAATTAAAAGGGCTATACCTCTTGAACTATCAGAGGTATGAAGATGAGATTAGTTGAATATGTTGTTAGAGCAGTATTAATTACTGCCAGGGAGGAAGTGGGCGGTGCCACGCTCATTTTCATAAATCGCTCTAACGGCTTTTCTAATAGACCGATTGATACTAAAATTTTACAGAGCTATACTGATGACCTGTTAATAGTGCTTGGCTATACATGGTTGTGATTAGAACCAGTAAGAAAGTTTCAGTCGGGAAAACCGACTAACATATACCCTCACCCCCAGTAAAACATACAATTTTCTAGTATATTGTATTATTTCTCGATTTCTATAGTGGTCGGAGTGGTACATTTGTATGTGAGGTACCAGAAGGTGCGAGGCTGGAATTCCATTTTTTTTCTCCATAACCTTATCCTGATTTAGCTTTACTTAATACAAAATTTGGGCACGATCCTGTTTGGTATTTTAATAATATTAATCGATTTCTAAAGTGGGCGGTACCAGATGCGGATGGGAGATACAAGATGGGACGTGGCTAGTCTTCAAGCTTTTTCTTCTTCTCTTCTTTACTGGCAGCAACAACAGAAATTCATCTATCAGTAGCCGCACGTAGAAAACCATTCCAAGCGCTTTGGTCTTTTGCGCACCGTAGATAGTTCGTCATACCAAGCTTACTTAACATTTCCGTCACCTGGTCTATTCATCGAAGTTTTGGTCGCCCCCTCCTGCGCCGCCCATCGAGTTTATTGCCGAAGACTTTTCGAGCCGAAGCGTTGTCGTCCATTCGTACAACGTGTCCAAGCCAGCGCATTCGGTCTATTTGAACGCGCTTGACCACGTCGATGTCGTTGTACAGCTCATACAGCTCATGATTCATTCGACGACGGTACTCGCGGTTCACGATGATGGGTCCAAATATTTTGCGGAGTATTTTTCTCTCGAAGACTCCCAGAATAGATTGATCCGCTTGTGTCATTACCCACGATTCTGCGCTGTAGAGCAAGACAGGTAGGATCAGAGTCTGGTAGAGCTGGATCTTTGTTTTTCGAGAGAGCGCTTTGTCGTTAAATCGCTTGCTTAGCGCATAGTAGCAGCGGTTTGCGATCAATACTCGTCTTTTGATTTCGAGGCTGACATTATTATTTTTGTTTATGGCGGAGCCAAGGTAGACAAAATCATCTACCACTTCAAAATTATAGTTGTCAACGTTCACGCAGCGTCCCAGACGAGTGGACTCTTTGTTCGTTAAAACAAATAACTTGGTTTTGTCCTCGTTTATCACCAGACCCACTTCAGCCGACTGCTTTTCAATGCTCGAAAAAGCCGCAGTAACATCTCGCAATCCACGTCCAATAATATCGATATCATCAGCATACGCGAGCAACATGAGGCTTTTGTTAAATATGGTGCCATTCCTGTTTACTGCTGCTTTCCTCATGATCATCTCCATTACGATGTTAAAGAGATCGCAGGACAGACTATCGCCTTGTCTAAAGCCTCGCTTGGTAGAAAATGGCTCTGACAGATTTTTGCCAATTTTCACTGAAGACTTCGTGTCAGTCAGTGTCATCCCGCAGAGTCGAATTAGTTTTGCGGGGATACCAAACTCAGCCATAGCATCCAACAATTTCTGTCGTATCGGACTGTCAAATGCAGCTTTGTAATCGATGAACAGATGGTAGGTATCGATCTGCATTTCTTGGGTCTTCTCCAGGATTTGTCGTAGCGTGAATATCTGGTCGGTGGTGGATTTACCAGGTCTAAAGCCACACTGATAAGGTCCAATCAGGTTCGCCAGGAGGGGCTTTAGTCTTTCACATAACACACTAGACAGGACCTTGTATGCGATGGGTAAAAGGCTAATCCCGCGATAGTTGGTACACACACTAGGATCGCCTTTCTTAAGCACGGGACATAGGACACTCAGATTCCAATCATCGGGCATGCATTCCCTGAGCCAAATCGTGTTTATGAGCTGGTGCATGCATGTTACCAGGTCATCGCCGCCGGCTTTAAAAAGCTCTGCCGTTCATCGGCTCCCGCAGCTTTATTATTTTTAAGCCGGGCAATTGTCGTGCTGATCTCGTTTTGGCTCGGTGGTGGACAATCTACTCCATCGTCGATGATTGGTGCGATTCCGTCACTTATGCTGCCTTCGGGAACGAGAAGAGATTAAAAGTGTTCCCTCCATATTTGCAGCACACTCTGAGTGTCCGTGACCAGATTTCCGTCTCTGTGCTTACAGGTGGGGATCCCTGTTCCAAAACCTTTACTTTTAACCTTTTGGTAGAACTTTCGGGCCTCACCTCTATCCCTGTAGTTTTCGATATCCTGGCTCTCTTTTCTTCCACAGACGCTTTTTCGTCTGAACAGGCGTTTCATCTCCCTCCTTTTCTCTTTATAACGCTCCGTCACCGCACGCGTCGCCATTGGCTGCAGTTTTGCCTTGTATGCAGCATCCATTTCCTCAGACATTTCGCGACATTCGTCATCGTACCAGTGCTTGTCTGAGCGTGGTTTTTCATAACCCAGTACGGTTGTTGCGGCAGTGGTCATAGAATTCGCAATATGCTGCCACTGCATGTCGGGAACATCAGAACTAGTAGGATTTGTATGGAGTAATTGAGAGAGCTGGTTGGGGTAGGCATTGGCTATCTCAGTGGTCTGCAGCTTTGTGATGTCTAGCTTCCTTTGCGTTTGATTAAGAGTGTTTTTAGCTCTACTTAATCGTGTGCGTACCTTGGCTGCAACTAGGTGGTGATCCGAGTCGATATTTGCACCGCGCATCACACGCACGTCCATAACGCTTGAGACATGCCTTCCATCAATTACCACGTGATCAATCTGATTTATTGTATTTTGATCGGGAGATATCCAGGTTGCCTTGTAGATATCTTTATGCGGGAATCTGGTTCCACTCACAACCATGTTTCTTGCCGACGCGAAACTTACCAGTCTGAATCCGTTATCGGAGGTGTTGTTGTGTAGACTGAATTTTCCGACTGCTGAACCAAGAGCATCTTCCCTTCCTATTTTAGCATTAAAATCTCCCAGAACAATGTTAATGTCATGTGCAGGGCAGCGGTCATATATATCCTCCAGGCGCTCATAGAATGCATCTTTGATGTCATCGTCTTTGTCTTCCGTCGGGGCGTGTACACAAATCAGCGTAATGTTAAAATATTTCGCCCGGATGCGAATGGTGGCTATACGGTCATTTACAGGGTTAAACCGCGAGACCAGGTGTCGAAGTCTCTTGCCGACTATGAAACCACATCCAAATTCGTGTCTTTCTGCATGGCAGCTGTAAAAGATGTCACAGTTCTTCCGTCGTGTGCATCCCTGTCCCGTCCATCTCATTTCCTGTATGGCGGTGATGTCAGCCTTGTATTTGTCGAGGACATCCGCCAGTTGGATAGAGGCACCATCTCTGTATAGAGTTCGGACATTCCAGGTGCATATCCTTAAATCATGGTCCTTATATCGTTTGCGGGGGTCGTCAACATTTGGGGGGGTTCTTGTTTTTCGTTTTCTTCGTGTTTTCATAATAAATTTTTGTTTAAGGAGAGTGGCTTATTAGGCCACCGCTCCCGATCTTAGTTTCTTGGGGCTGCCAAAGCCACTAAGAGAGCCTGTGTTGAGTTTCAGTAACTTCTGTTACCTAGTTCCTAAGACGCATCGGTGGTAGCATGCCGATTAGGTTACTCAACATTTCGCCTTCTACCTCTAGCTAACTTCAAAGCGGTTGCTTTAAAGTCATTGCCCAGGGAATACTTGGTCTAAGACCGGAAGTAGTTAGCTGCTTGGACAGTGCCACAAAGGAATCGATTCTGGTCACTCCCAAGTGAGTGACAATCAGTAACTTTCTACCTCTGGGCAAAGTCCCATTCAAGCTTTTTCACTAGAACTTTAATCTGATAAGCTATCCTAAATACAGAAATTTGGCATGATCGCGTTGGCTGTATTCATATTATTACTCGATATTTAAAGTGGGCTGAATGGTATTCTTGTATGGGAGGTATCAGAAGGGGCACGGCCATGTAGTACATTTGCAAAACCGTAAGTAGTTTTGGGGAAATATTAACTAGTGCAAAATTTCAATACATTTGGTTGCGTCTTTCGAAAGTGATCGTTCGTAAATCGACGTAAAAAGTCATAAATCAAATTTAGTTCATATCAACATAGGGTCTAAAGTGACTCCTTCTATGTGTTACACTTTTGGGTCGTATCAAATGATTATACCCTTCTTCCCGCAGGGTGAGGGTATAAAAAACTAATGTGGACTTGCTTGCTATAGAACTACCCATACCAAACTTTTAAAGTTAGAAATGCGGATATTGCCGCAAATATTGATTTTATGCAGCAATTGCGCGATATGAAGGGATATCAAACATGTAGGGGGGCAAATCCGTGAATGGGATAAAAGTGTTATTACACAGACTAAAGGGATAAAGGTGGAATCGCGAAAATTGGGTTTAACACTTATTTTTTAGGGTAGTTGTGCTATATGAACAGATTTTGCGAAATTTCTACTCCTTGCGATAAAAAGTTTAATGTTGTCTCATTATTCAGACCATACATCTTAAGGTACAACCACCCAGTACACAAACGGAGAAAGTTATATGTCAGTTAATTGGCTCAATTTTATGGTTTAAGAATATATGCCTATCAATAAGTAAGTTTTCATTAAATCATGGACGAATTACTGCTGATCCGTTTTAGCAATTCATACAAAAAATGATATAGGGTATAAAGAGTATTTGGCTGGGAAAACCTCGCCCTTTAAAATTAAATATTTCAGAGGCCAACAAATTAACTAATCGTTATTTGATTGCAACAGCACTCAACATCTTTTACAGTAATATGAACCAGTTTCATATAAAATCAAAATATAAATATAAATCCAAACTGGGTCGAAAAAATTTGAAACTACTCTATGGAACTAAAAACATTTTAGACGATAAAAGTCATCTCAATACGTTACAAATGGGTCTGCTGATAAAATTGTCAAAGAGTTCGAACAAGTCATCCTTGTAAGTGTCAGGGAATTGCCATTAATATTACCAATAAAACGTCTGATCGTTATAGCTTACTGGGTGTTGGCGCATCAATACACTTAAGAACTGTACTCAAAGTAATATTCACATTCTTAGCAAATAATTTGCTGGGTGTATGACGTCACGTCATTGCATATGATAATGTTTCTACCGTACAATGCGTATACGTACAAGTATGTATAGTTCACAATACCGTTTGCACACATCCATTATACTCTCATATGTATACAAATCTGATGTGTCAACAATTTTAAAAATGTTGTTCATTCATTCTTGTGGTGCTAATAATAAATCCGTAAAGTAAATAATTCTGTATGTGTAAACTGACAACAATGTTCAAATACAGACACATAACCAACATAATAACAGGGGAAACTTTTCTTAATATACATGCAGTCTAATTGTTTTGCCTGCAATTACTCTGTTCTTGCATTTTCTTTTGTTTACTCACAAAAGCAAGCTGTACACGCATTATATGACTAGATGCATTAGTGTGGTATACACATGCATTTATAAGCATTTCTAAATATTTACGTACATGCATACATTTAAGTCAAGTGTATTCATATGTAACTATTATAAGGAAATGTATGTATGTAATATAACGTACTCTGTACGTATGACTGTTGCCATTATTAAGAGATTGATGAAGAGCTTTGTCAAACAATTTTGCAGGGTAAGTGTTTGTGCTCGTCATATTTGAAATGAACATTGTGTTAATTTGATATGAATGAATTGCCTGCAATATCCGTAGACCTTGGAATGGTTTCTTTCATGTCGTCATTTTTGATGCCATTGATTTTTCTTAAGGTCAGGATTATCAACGATAACCGATACTTTCCGGTAATTTACCATAAATAATAATAATACAAAAACTTTAGGCACAATGTAATATTATTGTTTTCAAAACAATTTATTCGAAATTAATTGACAATTTCACTTGTAATCAATTGAAATAAAATTTTATAACCTCACCCATAAGAGAACCGGTACAGAAATTTCAGTCAGGTGAACTGATTGAACCGCACTAGCCCAGTAGGAAGTTTCATCATACACGACTTTGTCGTCAACGCTGTCCTCAACATAAAATTTGAAAAATGTATGTACTTGTCGTCAAAACACTCGGTTGACGACAAGCTCACCGACAAAATACTGATGTTGTCGTACATCAAACACATTCAACAAAAACAAAGGAAAAATATATGGAATCTGCGGTAAAAAATTTTCAGTTTATAAACGGTTGAGTAAACATCAGCAATTTTATAGTTTGAAATCTCGAATGAAGATGAATGCCGTATAAAATTTGTATCCTTCACTTCTCTTGGTCAGCAGTTTCCTAAAAGTATTAACAATTAGTCATACTAATAAAAAGCTAAACCAGTACAGAAATTTCAGTCAGTTAAACTGACTGATAAATACCATCACCCAATATAAGATATTGTTGAAGTCTTGAGTTATTGAAATGAATAGATTTTTAATTAAAATAAAATTACTTATGTATAATTTTTCCCTTGCTTGTGGTGCAAAATCGTCCAAAACTTTACTTATTTGTGTAGGTGGTATAGGTGCCGGTTTGGAATTTATGTGAGAAATCTTAATTTTTTCAAAAAAATTTAATTTTGATAGGCGGTACCAAAAGTGGTGAACCGATACAGTCCTTATTCATTCCTGACTCAAATTTTCATACGTACAACTTACGAATAATTTGACTGAATTCAGTGCACTTACAAAAAAGATATGTATGTAAGACTATGGGGGTGAGTTCGGTCCTTTGTATGGAAGGTACCAGAAGGCGTGTGTCAAATAGTTAGGTTTTCTGAGGTTTCGCCTCCTATCACAATATAAATTAACCGACTAATTTTCATTACCCCTCAAATGTCCGTTTGGAAGTTATGGAAGAATTATTAATTTTCCAAAAATAGGTCATTTTGTATGGAAGGTACCAGAAGGGGTGAACCGATATAGTCCATATTCACTCCTGATTCATATTTTCATAAGCGTACTAATTACTCATAATTTGACTGAATTCAGTGTACTTAGAAAAAAGATATGTTTGTAAGACTATGGGGGTGAGTTCGGTCATTTGTATGGGAGGTACCAGAAGGGGTGTGTCAAATAGTTAGGTTTTCTGGGGTTTTGCCTCCTATAATAACATAAATTAATTGACCAATTTTCATTACCCCTCAAATGTCCGTTTGGAAGTTATGGAAGAATTATTAATTTTCCAAAAATAGGTCATTTTGTATGGGAGGTACCAGAAGGCGTAAACCGATATAGTCCATATTCATTCCTGAGTTCTATTTTCATAAGGGAACATTATACTCAAAATTTGAGTAAATTAAGTTTACTAACAAAAAAGATATGTATGTAAAACTATAATGGTCAATTAGGTCATTTGTATGGGTGGTACCAGCAGGGGTATGTCAAAGGTTTCGGTTTTCTTAGGGTTTGTCTACTTTTGCAAGATAAATAAATTGACCAAATTTAAATATCCTACGATCATCCGTTTGGAAGTTATGAATGAAATATAAATTATCCAAAAATAGGTAATTTTGTATGGGAGGTACCAGTGGGGGTGGGGCTATTTTGCCCATTTACAATGCCATAAGTTCGTTTTGAAAAATATTAATACTTGTAAATTTTCATACCGATCCGTTAAGGTTTACTCGAGTTATCCTGCTGACCACCCAGCCAGCCAGACAGACGGACATAGCTCAGTCGTCTTAAAAAGTCCTGAAACGAATTTGGTCTTAAGATACTTGGGGTCTAACTCATCTCCTTTAATGCGTTACACTTTTTTTCGTATCAAATGATATATACCCTCATCCCTAAGGGTGATGGTATAATCACCAATAGTACTTAAAGAGGAACTTTAATAAGTCAAAGTTATATGAGTAACGGTCACTGATTTTATGTTTTATCACACCATTCATTAACCATTAGGTAAGTATTTCTGGGGTTCCCCCAAGTATTATAAACTGCATATTGCAATTGTAGACTACAAACAAATATACGTTTAGCTCGTAATAGCGTGCACTTTTGAATAAAATAGTAAACATTAGGGTGTCCTTATAAAATAGTGGCTACAAACTTTGTCAAACTTAGATATAGTGAAAAAGTCACAAAAGTTTGAAATTTCGAGGCAAAAAACAGACAGATATGACAAGTTATCAATATAACTATATATATCGCAAGGCCGTAATCTCTTCTTTCCGCTGAGAAACTTTAAATCGGTTGATATTCAACCACGTTACGGGCTTATAAGTACGTAAAGGTATAACACACCGGTATCCTAGTGGTATTTCTGAGCTATTTAGATTGCCTAGATCCGTTTAGATTATGTTGGTATGTTCACGAAAGATATTCACCTTGACCATGGCTACATTCCTGGCAAACATTGTTGGTGAAAAATTTCGACTCCCTTAAAGTAATGCGCAAAAAAGTGAACAATTAAAATTTTTTCTTAATTTTTTTTTGAAAAAGTGCAGGGTTAACTAATCTTTTTGACATAAATTGTTAATAAACTTAGAGCGCAAAACTCCCAGCTACATTATTGCCGAATATAGTTTAGTGCTATCACGAAGTGTGAGTTAGCTGTTGGACAAAAACTGATAACACCTTTTTTCGAGGGGCTCACTGATTTTGAGAATCTTTTGGGGTCCATAAAAAAATTGGTCACCAATCTCGCCAAACTGAGTATAGGGTTTTATTACCCTTCGAACCTATACTGTCTAGTTGTTGTATTTCTTTTCACTGTTGCACTATGTTATTATTTTTCTAAAAATATACTAAATAAGCTTATTAGCGGACAAAATAGTTTTTCAATTGGAACCAAAATTCAATTTAAGTTCAATCCAATAATTTTGTGTCGAAACGCTAACGGTTGACGTAATTTGAACAAATAAGTGTACAAATCTATTTTAACCAGTGCTATTTAAGTGCCAAAAATTTTGCAACTAGTTTTTAATAAAATCAATAAGAAGCGAAGAAAACACAGATTTGATCTTGCAAAAATATTTGTCGCTCCCATTCCGTGATTTCAATACAAATATTTGTAATCAATTATAGCGGCATATTTTTCCAATAAAATTACTATAATCTATGGATACCCAGCAAAAAACCTGCTTACTATTCTGCAATTAAGTAAAGGATGGCCGAAGGGGTTAGCGCTTACCATAGCGCTGTATTCATTAATGATTTTGTAAAGAAATGTCCCACTTAAATGCGCATGATTTATGTATCCAAAACTGCGCTTTGATAATAGCAACTTGAATGGTGTGAAATAATTGCAACTGAAATGTAATAAAATCATGTATTTATAAAAGTGCTTTCGTATTTGCAGTGCAAATAGTGCTTATTCTGCAAGGAGCACACACGTCAATTATACCTAAATGAATATTGCAAAAAAAAGTCTGCTAATAATAAGAAAGCTTACATGATATTAGGTTAGTAAAACATGGAAGCAATCTTAAGTATCTAGCAATTAACTTAAAAAAATTAATAAACAGTTAATAAATTAATAAACAGTTAATTAATTAACAGTTATTTCTTAATATAACAAACTTGCGTGGATACACCCGCTCACTATTATGACTAAGAACAAACTGATTGGGTTTTTGTATTACGCAACTCTTCGTCGTAAATAATACTTTCTAGTCGTGTACGATCGGTAAAGATCGTTGAAAAAAACAAAAACAATGCTGATATACATCATTGCAACTTAGTAAGCGAGATGGATTGCAGTAGAACTCAGCTCGCTTACGTGATTGCACCAAAATCAGCACTAATTACTGCATTCAAATATCGTTTCGGTTTCATTGTTGATAGAAAGCTTTTCATAACTGCCTTAAATATCTGGGTACATTTCAGCTATCAGATAAGTGAGTATTCATTTATCTCCCTTACTTAGTTAAGGAAAAAATGCGCAATGTTCTGCGTTAAAAAGCAGCGCATAAAAGTAGTGCATCCGTTATGGAAGCAATATAGCTACTGCTTCCAAATTGCAGACAATTTTTTGCTGGGTAATGTTCAAATTTGAACATGTGTTATATATTTTTGTAATGTGTGGTTTGTCCTTATTGACACAAATAAATGAATCGTCGTCTGCATGTAGCAGAAATAAGGAAAACCATACACTCAGGGTCAGGGTGTGGAATTTTCCATGCTGATAAGGCGATTGTGCGGCCTCGTGTGTGCACTCATACTGCGCTTGTGTGGCCGCTTGTTATGATAGATAGACTATTTCTTTCTTTTCTCTCTATGTCAATCGTTAGGTTAGTTAAGATTTATTTTCAATGTTAGCAAGTAAGTTCATATTTTTCAGAAATAAAATCAGTAATTAACAACTACTCAAGATAATCAGATAATCAAAGATATTCATTCATATCATGTAATTTTGCAAGTTGTTTTTTTTTATGAAAAACTGGATGTTAATTAATAATCATTGTGAAAGAGGGCGAACGTCTTTGTTATTAAGAAATATTTTTTTAATCCATACTACACTTTTACTGATGTCTTGGATACTGTGACGTATACATGGCTGAGTTTCTTTACATATTTATATTTCCTTTAATTTACGTTGCAATACATATTTTTTTGCCAATTTCTCTTAGTTACACTTGAAAGAAAATGCAGGACTAGTTCGTAATTTGCCGTCCATCATTTTTTATAATTAACATTAGTAGTTAATTGCAGGGAAACTGAAATAAACGTATAATGTATACCTGAGGAGGTCTTCTATAACATCACTGATTGAAATGATTGCAAAGTTAAATTAATTAACTAATTAAAAGATATCTTAATGAACGAGCTAACAAAGATTCACTCTAAAAAGAAAGCACGTGAAAATTCCGTTCATAATATATTTTTAAAAGAATTTGCATGTGGGTTAGAAATAGAATGAAGTTTGCCGCAAATGATTTTTTGACCTTTAACAAAAAATTAGTTTAGCTGCAAATATTTAGAATATAAATATGGCTAAAAAGTTCATTGTTGCACTATTGTTTTTTAACCAAGTCTCGTAATCAGGAAACGCAAATAATATACATCTATGAATTTACAAAATTGAAGCCCAAAAAAGTCTTCAAGGGAAAATACACATATAGGCAATTCTATGGTCATATATGGGCACCTCCTAATAAAGGTCTACCAAAAAATAAAAAATTCAAACTGCTCAGAAAAACTTAAAATACCTACATACTACAAATATAATAGCATTTTTAATTCGTACCAATTTTGGCCGAAATACAATATCGTAAAAGAAACAAAACTTTTTCTGGGCCTTTTGAAATATTATACTCATTTTCAATTACAAACTTAATTACTAGAAAAGAGAGGATGGAGTTCGAATTACGGAATACATCTTATTGTCGTGTCGTTGTGGAAAAATTATTATTGATTGTTAGTGGACAAATGTATTAAATGCAAGTACCTGTTAGTTTTCACAGAATTACTGTATTTTATTTCCCTTGATAAATTTTGTTGCGTCATACGTGCTGTACACAATTAAAAAAGCTAGGAGATAATTTTCATATTTTGTTAGTCTACGGACAAAAGTTAAATACATGTATATGTACAAAAACTAAGTTCCTAAAAATCCTTCAACTTTGTATATTTGTATTAAAACCTCTATATATAAGTCGGTTAATTTCAAGGCTTAAACAATATCTTATATTGACCGAAGGTATTTATCTGTCTGTCAGTTTACCTGACTGAAATTTGTGTACTGGTTTGTATTTCATTGCCTCGATTTGTTCTTCTTCTTTCAAATAGAATAGCCAAACCAGCAGGTAATGTATGACAAAAAAAGGTTTTACACCCAGCTAAAGTTTATGAGGTCCACTCGTTTTCTCTTCTCCTCGCAGTTTAGTTTCACCTAATGCATTTATGTGCATCTACGCTGTAACAGTTTAATTTAATTCCAGGTCACGGTGTCGTCATCTTCACCGGCAAGAATATCTTTCTACTTTATTTTGTACTGTAGCCTTTTGTTCGCGTTCTCGCTGGCTGTAAATATAGTCATCATAAGAATGTTAATGAATATCTAGCTTCTGCAATTTTTGTCATCTCACACAGAGAGCAAGAGAGTAAGAACATGCAAATTGCTTTTAAGAAAATTTGTTTGAAGTGCCATCTTAATTTGATATGAATATTATTAAGTTTTAAGCGCATTTAAAAATGCATTTTATGTGAGACAAGACTGTGATCGTTATCCTAAAAGGAGGTTATTGCGATGTTTAATTCAACTCAATGTTTTTAAAGGAAGCGTTCAACTTTAAGAATTATTAAAAATGCTTATGGATTCTAATAATCAGCTTATGTACTAAAAAAAACTACATACTGACTAGGAATGTTACTATGATACGAAAACAAATTTAATTCTAAGAAGGAAGCGTTGAAACTTCTAAATATCTTCCACTTTTAAAGTCGATTGGTATATGTATGTAACTCCCCTGTATATGTATGTATCATCTTGCAACTTTCAAATCGATTTTATTATTTCTTCCATAATTTCTTTACGGAATGCTGAGGAATATTTAAATTTTGTCAGTTTAATCACTTGTTTACAGAAGCTAAAACTTTTCTGGTAGGTTCCTTATAAATGACCGGATTCCCAAAATATCTTTACATGCATACCTTTGTATTTTGTAAAATTTTTCACATCATAATCACTTGTCGATATCTTAAGAAAAGGGATGCGGAATACACGGCACCACTGCAGTCAATACATAAAAAACAGAGTCTTTAGTTTTTTTTTAAGTCAAATACCCAAATTGTGATTTCTAATCCCCCAAAATCACCAAAAAAAAACCTTAAATTGCCGAAAATATTCGGTTTTTAAAAGATTTCGAGTAAGTTTTAAAGTATAGTACACATACAAAATAATAACTTATATAAAAAGGAAATAAAATATAAATGGAATTATTTTAATAATAACACTATGCGACAGACAAAATCGGCGGGGTTTTTATTTGCTGGTTATATCGGTCTAAAAAAAAGTTATACAAGTTTCGGCGTTTCACTGGCTCATATTTGGGAATCGAGATAATCAGTTTAACTTAACCATTTGTTAACCGGTTTTAACAAACAAATATGGAAAACTTGCACTTTCTGAACAAAATAAAAAACGTTAGCATGGGATTATAAAAAAGTGGCTTAAAACTTCTACAAACTTAAAAAAAGGCAAAAACAATCAGATATGACAAGTTATCTTTAAAGCTATATGTGCATATCGCAGGATAACTCGAGTAAACCTTAACGGATCGGTAAGGATAGCTTACATAAGATAGCTTCTCGCGTTGTTGTGAATTAACACGCTTTCTATTTTTAGATTCACAACTAACGGCACCGACGAATGCGAACGTCACTGTTTGAGAAGCTCTTATCGGCATGTCTAGCCGGTTGACTCGACACTGATACTGCGAAGTTGCTGTCGACAATATTCGAGGGGAGCCGACAATGAATAAAAATTGTTTTTTTTTTTAAGATGACTGGAGCCAAGAGATGAACCTGTGATCTCCCGCATGGTAGTCGCGTGTTCTAACCATCATGGCACGGCCGGTCCCGGTATGAAAATTTACCAATATTAATATTTTTCGAAACGATCTAATGGGATTGTAAATGGAAAAATAGCCCCACCCCTTCTGGTACCTCTCATACAAAATTACCTATTTTTGGATAATTAATATTTCTTTCATAACTTTCAAACAGACAAACGGAGGATATTTGAATTTATTCAGTTTATTTATCTTGCAAAAGTAGACAAACCCTAAGAAAACCGAAACTTTTGCCACACCCCTTTTGGTATCTCCCATACAAATGACCGAATTGACCCTTATAGTTTGACATACATATCTTTTTTGTAAGTAAACTGAATATAGTCAGGAAGTTATGAAAATTTGACCCCGGAATGAATATGGACTATATCGGTTGACCTCTTCTGGTACTTCCCATACAAAATTACCCATTTGTGGATAACACACTGTGACATAAGGGAAAGAATTGAAGGAACTTGGGGAGTGACCTAGTGCATGTTATAGGTCCAGTCAGGTACAATATGACCCTGTATAGCAAAGTTTCCTAACACCCTCAAAATCTTGACTTACTGTTCAAAAACCGAGTTTTCGGATTTATCCTCACTTATGAACTTATAACCCTGTCAATTCTTAACCCTGTTTTGATTTCTTAAGGGGTTTGGAATGAAGAGTCTGAGATCTTTTCAACGATATATACATTTATATACAAGCTGGGCCAAAAGAAGGCAACCGAAGTTGTTTGGCTCTCATTTTTTTTCTAATTGAAGAACTTCGGTTCTAGTTTTTGATTATGTTTATTTGAATCTTTACAATTTTATTGGTAAAGTCGATAAGATGATATCTGTCAAATGGGTACCGTCATAATTTATCGCCATACGTGCTCGTTTTATGGTATTTTTCATCACTTCGGCGAGAACTTTGGGCGACAAATTCTTGCACTCGTGTCAAATGTTGTCCATTAGGGGTTCCAGGGTCTCGGGCTTGTCCACGTAAACACGGGACTTCAAAAAAGTCTGGTACCGTTAAATCGGACAATCTTGCGGGCCAGTGCAAATCGACAAAACGAGAGATGAGGCGACCCGGGAACGCCGCCTTGAGAATGTCGGTTATGGCTCGCGCAGAGTGTGCAGTTGCACATGTCCTCCAGTCCTAATTCGTCCAATTGCGGCAGAAAAAACTCGGTTAACATGGCCCTATAGCGCGCACCGTCAACTGTCGTCGTTTGACAAGCGGTGTTCTCGTAAAAAAAGGCCCGATGACTCCTGCAGCGTGAACAGCGCACCAGATTAGTCGATTTTCGGAGCCCCACAAGCGATAGTTTTGCTTGTTCACGTACCCTCTGAGGTGGAAATGAGCCTCATCGCTCATTATGATTTTGGTCGACAAATTGTCCACTTCACCCTCGAGATTGAGGATAGCTTGGGCGTAGTTTACAGGCGTTTGGCGGTCGACAGGCAGCAGCTGATGCACGAACTGAACTTTGTACAGGAACATGGGCAGGTCTTTCACCAAAATTCGCCTTAGAGACGACCGGCTGTTTGCTAAATGCGAGGCACGGCGTCTGGTCGATGTTTCCGACGACAGATCGACATCAGCGGCGATATTCTCGCCAGAACGGGCGCTGCGGGACGGGCCACTCCTGGCAACGTCTCGTGTAGTTCCATACTCTTCAAGGTTGGTGGCCAAACGATGCAGTGTTTGCGCAGTCGGTGTCGGACGGCCGGGACATCGGCGACGGAATTCGCGCTGCGCCAACACCACAGACTCTTGGAGAGTGTATCGCTCCATGGCTTATTCATTTGTATTCTATATTTGTATAGACCACAAATGTCAAAACAGATTTGACATTGACGGCCTTTTACAAAAATAAGAGCATCTTCCAATATGGTGAACTCTTTTGGCCCACCTTGTAAATAACTTGTTACATCAGTCTGTTTTTGCCTCTAAATCGCAAACACACAGAAGTGAAACACATAGAAGGAGTCACTTTAGAAGGTTTCTTTGAACCAAATTCGATTCATGACTTTTTAAGTCGTTTGAGCCATGTCCATGTGTCTGTCTGGCTGATTCCCACGATAACTATCGAAAGACGCAACCAAATGTTTTGAAGTTTTGCACTAGTTAATATGTCTCCAAAACTACTTACGGTACTGCAAATGGACTACATGGCCCCGCACCTTCTGGTACCTCCCTTACAAATGTACCTCTTCGCCCATTTTAGAGATGGAGTAATAATATCAATAAATCTAAGGCGATCGTAGCCTAATTCTTTATGTATTAAAGCTATAACAGGATACAGTGTTTGAGAAAAAACTGGAAGTCTAGCCACGTCCTATCTGGTACTTCCCACACACACCGCCCACTTTAAAAATCGATAACTATTATAAATAGCCCTAACGCGATCGTGCCCAAATTCTGTATTTAGTAAAGATCAAGCAGGATAAAAATTTGGAGAAAAAATCTGGAAGTCTAGACTCGCCCATTCTGGTACCTCCCATACAAATATACCACTCCGCCCACATTAGAGATGGAGTAATAATATCAATCCACTCGACACGATCGTGCCCAAATTCTGTAAATTGTTAAGTTATAACAGGATAAAGTTTTGGAGAAAAAATTGAAAATTTAGCGACGTCCCTTATGGTACCTCCCATACATATGTACCAATCCGTCCACTCTAGAAATTGAGTAATAATATCAATATAATAGAAAATTGTACGTTTTACTGAGGGTGAGGGTATATGTAAGTCGGGATGCCCGATTGAAACTTTCTTACTGGTTTTACTATTTTTTAAGTTTGAAGGAATTTTTAGCATCTGGTTTATAAAGGTACACTAATGTTTATTATATTGTTCAGAAAGTACATTTTATAATGTGTCAAGTGCATTTTTGTTGGTAAAAAGTGGTGAACAAATGATTAAGTAATTTATGTTTTCGGAGGAACGTAACTATTCAATCCGATGCAAAATCAAACACTGAAATAATATTTATACCATCACCCTTAGGGATGAGGGTATATATCATTTGATACGACCCAAAAGTGTAACACATAGAAGGAGTCACTTTAGACCCTGGGTTTCTTTGAACCAAATTCGATTCATGACTTTTTAAGTCGTTTGAGCCATGTCCGTCTGTCTGTCTGTCTGTCTGTCTGGTGGCTGTCCGGCTGGTTCGCACGATAACTTTCGAAAGACGTAACCAAATGTTTTGAAATTTTGCACGAGTTATTATTTTCTCAAAACTACTTACGGTATTGCAAATGGGCTACATGGCCCCGCCCCTTCTGGTACCTCCTATACAAATACATCATTCCGCCCACTTTAGAAATCGAGTAATAATATCAATACACCCCTTTCCGCCCACTATAGAGATGGTGAAATAATATCAATAAATTAAACGTGATCGAAACCAAATTCTCTTTTTAGTAAAGCTATAACAGGATAAAATTTTGGAGAAAAAAATTGGAAGTCTATCCAAGCCCCATCTGGTACCTCCCATACACATCTGGTACCGCCCACTTTAGAAATCGAATAATATTATTAAAAGACCTACCGCGATCGTGCCCAAGTTCTGTATTTGGTAAAGTTTAAGCAGGATAAAGTTTTGGAGAAAAAATCTGGAAGTCTAGACACGCCCCTTCTGGTACCTCCCATACAAATGTACCCCTCCGCCCACTTTAGAAATTAGGTAATAATATCAATACATTCAACATGATCGTGCCCAAATTCTGTATTTTGTTATGTTATAACAGGACGAAGTTTTGGAGAAAAAATTGGAAGTCTAGCGACGCCCCTTATAGTACCTCCCATACAAATGTACCTTTCCGCCCACTTTAGGGATGTAGTAATAATATCAGTACACCCAACGCAATCGTGCTCATATTCTGTAATTAGTAAAGCTATAACAGGATAAAGTTATGGAGAATAAATCTGGAAGCCTAACCACACCCCTTCTCGTACCTCCCATACAAATGTACCACTTTCGAAATCGAGTAATAATATCAATATAATAGAAAATTATTTATTTTACTGAGGGTAAGGGTAAATGTAAGTAGGGTTGCCCGACTGAAACTTTCTAACTGGTTTTAATTACAAATCGGTTAATTTCAATAACACAAGACTTAAGTAATATCTTATATTGGGTGATGGTATTTATCAGTCAGTTTAACTGACTGAAATTTCTGTACTGGTTTGTTTTGCTGTTGTTGTTAATTTCAAAATCAAAATTTCTTTCCTCGAAAAACATGAAAAACTAAACTATTTGTGCACAAATTGTTACCAGCAAATATGTGTTTTACACATGATTAAATACACTTTCTGAATAATACAGTAAACGTAAGGGTAACTTAATAGTATAGTGGCTAATTTTTCTATTATTGACATTATTGGTAACGGAAGGCAGATTTCCCTCCTTTTGGGCAACAAATCACATAAACCATCAACGACGGAGAAGGTTGTCCACCACAGTAGATGTCCAAACTCTATCTTAACGACCTAGTAAATCCACGACCGTCCAAATAATCCAAATCAACACTATCCATATTTGTAATGCCTACAAAGTTGCATTCAATCACTGAAAGTGTAGTATCGAAACATCAACTAAGGACCCGAAAAACACCTGTTAATCATACGAAAATTCTTTCAAGATACTTTTACCCGTTTAGAAATTACAGAATTATTTTGTTTTAATGTAATAATTCGAGTACAAGAAGTAATTAAACTCATTTACATAAAATTTCTACATAGTCACATGTCTTCCTTTTTTAGTGTTGTATATCACAATGTTGTCTTTAAACTACCAATATACTGTTCATTTTAAAAGTGTACATCCCCAGAACATCGATTTACTAATCTATCCGAAAACTTTTTCAAACTTACCTTGCAAATGGTTCTTTGCAGATAGAAAACAATCATGCAACATTGTTCCTTAATTCGTTACATTGTCAACAATATCGGTTTACTTTTGGTGTTTGCTTTCTTTCTGTTTTGTATATCTTCGAGCTTACGCTGCAGTTAAATTTTCCTACCATTTACATATCAGCAACCACAACACTAGGCCAAGTTGCTATTCGTGGCAACAACTAAGAGAATAGTAGAAGTGGCACAGTTTACATAAACATTATCAGTGAACTTGCTTTGGGTACTTGTGGTAAATACATTCCTGCAAATGTGTGGTAGTTGCAAGTCAAACTAAATAAAGTTCATCAAATTAAATTCTTCTTTTAATTATTGTCACCTCACCCGCCCACCTACATCTCGTGTTCACTTTTTGTTTTTCTTTCTTAATGTTGAGCGCATTTAAAACGAAATTTCACCACAAACGGAGAAACTAGAACTTTTCGTGCAACAATTTGAGGCAGCGGCTTGCAAATGAGACCATAATGTTTAGAAGGAAGTGTTGCTTGTTCACAGCAAGCGTGCTTCATTGCATGATTTTGCAACTGTGTGCATGAAGTGCCTCATAGTGGAAAAAACGAGGCTAATTAAAAAACATTTCAAACCACTAAAATCAACAGCATTTTAATATAAACAGTAACAATGACAGACACAGCGAGTATCAACCAACACAAAAGAAACTTGTAACTAAAGTCACTACATATTTTGTGACAGTCCCAACGTGTGACTAACTAAAAAGTGCACTTACAGTACTGTGCCACCTAAAAACAACCAACGATATTACGTTCTAAGGCAGAAGCACATTTGAGGTGGGATTGATGTGATGTATGGAGATCCATAGTAACATGATTTGGATACGAACCATACTCTAATATTTTATAGCATGAGGCAAAATTTAGGGGAGGTTGGGTGGTAGCATCTTGGTCAAATTTGGTAAGGAATGGCAAAAAATCCACATCAATCCACGCAACTGCCTCGGATTCACCCCTAGAGAGGTAACATGTATGACCGACCCTCCGTCATTGCCTCCTATCATTTTTATACCATCACCCTTAGGGATGAGGGTATAAATTATTTGATACGAAAAAAGTGTAACTCATTAAAGGAGACGAGTTAGACCCCAAGTATTGTAAGACCACATTTGTTTCAGGACTTTTTAAGACGATTGAGCTATGTCCGTCTGTCTGGCTGGATGGCTGGTGAGCAGGATAACTCGAGTAATCCTAAACGTATCGCTTTGAAAATTTACCGGTACTAATATATTTTTCAAAACGAACTAATGATATTGTAAATGGGCAGAACTATATATACCTACCCCTAATCTTTACCCCTAATGGGGCCCCCATGCAAAAATCTAATTTTTATAAAATTTTCTTGCACCGCTCGAACTGGCCCAAACAAAGCAACACTGTGAATGGGTCACGTGTTCGTTTCTGTAAATATTACCCTAAAAAAGGAAAAAATGTTCCATTTTTATCACATGGTAATAATGTTCCACTTTCCATATTTATTCCAAAATATTATTTGTGCCGAAAAAGGTAAAGATACTTCGATTCGAAATGCTGATTTACGAACAGCTGCATAAAATGATTATTTTTTTTATATTCTGATGACAAAAAATTTATTAATTTTGTAGGGTGATGGTGACAATTTATAAATGTCACCTAGTAACAAGGCCTTATTTTGTTTTCGGAAAAGAAAGCGCTATAAGTAAAATTACA
The DNA here is from genome assembly GCA_964034835.1 of Muscina levida. Taxonomy (NCBI): domain Eukaryota; kingdom Metazoa; phylum Arthropoda; class Insecta; order Diptera; family Muscidae; genus Muscina; species Muscina levida. The sequence continues at coordinate 82,306,214 of OZ035883.1, forward strand.
TCAATAACGTTTCAATAAAGTTTTTTTAAGATCAAGTGTGAATAGGGATTAGGCGGGATTTTGCCGACTTCTCGCGTAAATCCCGAGTCCCGAGTATTGAAGTAATTCAGGGGAAAATCCCGACTTTTTAATATTTACTACCAATACTTAGAATAATCAAAGAAACAATATAATAAAGAAAGTACAAACATATACTTTTCTCTTATGCACTAGTTGTGTGCCTTTAAAATGGTAGCAAAGCCAATTCTGTAATAAAATTACTTTCAGCGGACGATGAAACAAGTTTTGAAAGTGAGGATGACAGCTTTTTTACGACAGCAATTGATTACACTAGTTTACAGTCATTTTGTAGCAGAGTTCTAAATAATTTTTTTCTATAGATTTCGACATCTTAAACACGAATATGAGATTTAATTTTTCCTCTGATTAGTTTTCTTGATATGAATTTTTGAATTATTTTGCAAATTTTTTATGAGATGCATCAGCATATTGGAGAATAATTCGTAAACGCGTCCAACGATTTGAACAAGAGTGGTCTCCAATTAAAGGTAATGTGCTCCCCTATAACCTTTCTATACAAGCTTTTAACATCAGTTGGGTAGTTCTGATGGTAAGAGCATTTATAGTTTAAAAAACAAATTTTTTTGTGCAAAAATCACTGCTTTAAATTGATAAAAAAAATTTTAAAAATTTTAATCGCAAAAATAAATCCTGTTTCATAAATTGGGTATAAATATTGGACTTTCCCGAGGAAAACAAGCCATCGTATATAAAAATTGGGGGATAAGAGGGAGAGTTACACTTATTCAAAGAGAACACTACAAATGGTAAAATTTTTGATTTTAATCATATCACGGTAGACTTAAAGCCAAACTTTACGTTGCATAAAAATGACGATAAAAAGTGGAAATGCCACTGTATTCTGGGTTGATCATGCATCATAAAAATACTTAAATTGTAATCCAAGCTGAACCTTTTTAGAATATATCGATATATTTCATTTCTGCCGACTGGACCAAAAGTCTTTTTACTTTTTAAACGATGACAGGAAAAAACAGGACAAATTAAATAAAAACTGTTTATTTATTATAATTTATTTATTATTTAATGAGCTGATGCATGCTCCTAATCAGCTCCTCCCCGCCAGCCTTAAACAATTCAGCAGGGAGACCATCAGCTCCAGCAGCTTTGTTGTTTTTTAAGGCGGGAGATGGCCATACGTATCTCGCTCTGGCTCGGAGGTGGACAGTTAATACCATCGTCATGGATTGGAGCGGGGTCTTCTGGAGTGGTGTCAGTATCCAGTAAATTTCTAAAGTGATCTCTCCATATCTTCAGAACGTTATCCGGGTCCGTCACTAGCTGACCATCGCTGTCCTTGCAGGAGGGCAACCCTGTTCCATGCATTCTCGCTTTAACTCTCTTGTAGAATTTTCGGGCTTCCCCTCTACTTCGGAGCAACTCAGTGCACTCATCCTGCCTCTTCTTCAGCTCCTTCTTTTTTCTTCTAAAAAGACGAGTTGCCTGTCGTCTCTTCTCCCTGTGCCGTTCACGAACAGCTCGCGTTGCCATTGGCTGCAGTTTCGCCCTGTATGCAGCAACCGTCTCTCTCGTGGCATTGCGACATTCATCATTGTACCAGGCATCTTCTTGAGACGGCTTTGAGTACCCAAGTACGCTTCTCGCAGCCCGTTCTAAGGAGTCGGCTATATTTTGCCAGTGCGAAGTTTTATTGTCAGGGGTTGGAGCATTCCGCAGCAGTTGAGTTAGGTGGTTGGAGTAGGCGTTTGCTACCTCTGTGGCCCGCAGTTTACCGATGTCCAGCTTTCGTTGTGCCTGGTTACGTACCATGCCTGGTTACGTCGCCATGCTTAGCCTTGTGCGTACCTTTACTGCGGTAAGGAAGTGATCGGAGTCAATGTTCGCACCCCTAATCACTCGTACGTCCAGAACACTCTATGCGTGCCTTCCATCGACTACCACATGATCAATCTGATTCCTCGTCAATTGATCTGGAGATAACCATGTTGCCTTATGAATATTTTTATGGTCAAATCTAGTGCTGCTAACTACCATATTTCTTGCCGCAGAGAAATCAATCAGTCTGATGCCATTGTTCGACGTTTCGGTGTGCAGACTGAATTTTCCGATGGTAGGCTCAAATGCGGTTTCCCTGCCTATTTTAGCATTAAAATCGCCTAGTACAATTTTAATGTCATGGCTCGGGCTACGGTCATATACATTTTCTAGGCTCTCGTAGAACTCGTCTTTGTCCTCATCGCTTTTCTCTTCTGTCGGAGCATGGGCACATATAAGTGTTATGTGGAAAAACTTTGTTTTGACTCTTATTGTGGCTATACGTTCACACACCGGGTTGAACCTTGAGACTAGGTGTCGCAGTCTCTTGCCAAACACAAATCCATATCCAAACTCGTGCTTGTCCGCATGGCCACTATAGTAGATGTAGATTTCTCCTCCTGCCAGGATTTTATTACAGCCGCCCATTCTGGGTCAGACGCTGACCAGGGTACCGCTCACTCTGAGCAGACGTGCCTGGGTTTTAGGTTTTGCCCCTCACAGTTAGTCGTGCTCTGACGGGTGTCAGAGGCACGCTTCCAGGCGTCACCACGTGGAGGTACTCCGTCCGCAGTAGTACTACGAATACGGAGCTCTGTGAGAAAAAGTATTTAGTATTTTAAAGAATTTATACACGAAAGATTGAAACTGAATGTCTTTTGGTCTTATAAAGACTTGACTAATCATACGATTAAATATTGAAAAAAAGCTGTCAAGAATTCCAGTCATTTTTCACAACTGTGGAGGGAATAAAACTATCAATTCAATGAAAAATAACACAAAGTATATGTGGAAAAAATAATATTAGCTTATAGTGTATGTCGTTACCTTAATATAGAAAGGCCCCAGCTCATAATTTTTTGAAATCGTGTTTTTTGTCGATTATGACAGAGCACCATCAGATACACCTTCCATAAAAAATTTACGGAGATGCGTTGAAAAATAGCGAAGTTATAAGCTAATAAAAACTGCATTTTAAATTTGTTTGTATCTGGTGTGTTTCTTGTTTTATTAAGTTTTTTCCTCCTCCTGTAAACTTCGTTTTTCATGAGTTAGGGCCTTTGTATATTAAGGTAACGATGTATAAGTCATATCTGAATATTGTTGTTTGGGTTTTTTTAATCCATTATAATAATGGTTGTTATCAGCATGATACTGCAATGAGTGTTCAAGTAATATTTTTTAACAAAAAATGTGAAACCAATATAATATGATTTTTTAATTTGTCCCGACAAATCCCGCTTTTTAGTCCCGGTTTTCCCGACTTTTCGAATGCGGTGCCTGGCAACACTAAGTGTGAATCGGCGAAATGTATGTAAGCGCATAACTTTCGAGCGACTGCACCAAATTGGATAATTATATTTTTGTTGTGTTCATTATTGTCAACACAAGGTTCGAATGGTCGGAAATTTTCAGAAAGATTAAGAAAAATCCAAAATTTGGGTCCAATTATGGTTCAATCGCTCCTTCTGGTACCTCCCATACAAAGGGTTCAAAGGATTACTAAAATTCAGCGCGTTATCACCCTATCGGATAGTGAGAATTTTATTAAACTTGCCACAATGCATTACACAGTGCAACACACTATTTCGGGGGTGAACCAAACCAATATCAAACGATAGCATTTGACCTCAGTAACAAAACCCTAAACTCCATTTTGCTCCACTACGTCACAAATTTTTTTTACAGTTGTTTGAAGTTTACTTTTTTTGGTCAAAAGTCGATTCAAAAAATATAAAAAATCATCTATAAAAATACTTTTAGGGTATTTCTTGTCTTCAGAGACCTATATTAAAACAATCAGGGGAATATTTTTTCGGAACATTTTAACCCTCTTGCTCCCACTCGTATAGGACATTTTTGGACTAATTTTGAAAAACTGTTTAAAAGTCAACTTTGAACGGAGGTCAAGGTTAGGTTATGTTAATTCGGCAGCCACGTTGAACACAGCTCACATGGGTCCAAGTATGAGTCCCGTTGTGATACCATTTTAAGATTTACGCACCAAATGTTCCTATTCTATTCGGTCAACGTCGCTGTCAAGCCATTTCGTTGCTCGTGGCATGGATGTTCCACAAATCGCCTACTGATAGACAGGTATTGTCTAAAAGTGTCCGATGACCAAACTTTTCGTATCTCAGGTCACCAAAGGCAGGGCAGTGACAAAGAAGATGCTCCGTGGTCTCCTCTTCTTCCTTATCATTGCAGCTTCTACAAAAATCGTTGTAGGGTAGTTTCAGCCTCTTAGCGTGTTTACCAACCGGCCAGTGACCAGTTATTATAGCTATGATGTTCCTTAAGTGGACTCTGGGCAAGTTCAGCACACATCGTGTCCTCTGTATATCCATTGTATGCCAAATTTGTTTGGTCGTGTAGAGGTCACAATGAGACCATAAACTTCGCCCGAGTTCACGGTTGTGGCGGCCCTTGCCAGCGTATCGGCCCTTTGGTTTCCATATTTATATGAACGGAGGTCAAGGCTTAGAATCTTTGATAGAAATATTCTCCGGAAAATTTCACTAAGAGTCACCGAAGACAAAAAGCCTCTGTGAGTCAATTTTTCCGAAATAAAATTAAAACCAGTACAGAAATTTTAGTCAGGTAAACTGACTGATAAATACCATCACCCAATATAAGATATTGTTTAAATAACTCAAAATATTTAAATTAATAGATTTTTAATTAAAATAAAATTACTTATGTATTACATTTTGTCTGCATGTAGAGAAAAAACATAAAAAATTTTACCTATTTGTACAGAATGTTCAATTAGGGGCAGCACAACGTGTCTGATGTTTTTCTAGAATCAACGTTCAATGATCGCTTACGTTGGCAAAATTTGTCTGAATTTACTGTACATACAAAAATTATATGTATGTAAAAGGGAAAATATCGGTTATTTATATGGGGGGTACCAGAAGGGGTGTGCCAAATAGTTAGGCCCTCTGCGGTTTCGCCTTCTATCGCAACATAAATTTAGCGACCAATTTTCATTACCCCCCCCCCCCCCCCAAGTGTCCGTTTGGAAGTTATGGGAGAAATATTAATTTTCCAAAAATAGGTCATTTTGTATGGAAGGTACCAGAAGGCGTGAACCGATATAATCGATATTCATTCCAAAGTCCAATTTTATAAGCGAAACATCTTACTCAAAATTTGACTAAATTCAGTGTACTTACAAAAAAGATCCGAATGTAAGACTATGGGGGTGAGTTCGTTCATTTGTATGCGAGGTACCAGAAGGGGTGTGTCAAATAGTTATAGTTTCTGAAGTTTCGCCTCCTATCACAATATAAATTAGCCGACCAAATTTCAATACTCCCCAAGTGTCCGTTTGAAAGTTTTGGGAGAAATATGAATTTTCCAAAAATTAGTCATTTTGTATGGGAGGTACCAGAAGTCGTGAACCGATATAGTCCATATACATAGTCATACGCAAAATTTGAGTGAATTCAGTATACTTACAAGAAAGATATGTATGTAAAACTAGGAGGGTCAATTCGGTCATTTGTATGGGAGGTACCAGAAGGGGTGTGGCAAAGCTTTGGTTTTCATAGGGTTCGTCTACTATTGCAAGATAAATAATCTGACCAAATTTAAATATCCTGCGATGGTCTGTGTGGCAGTTATGAAAGAAATATTAATTATCCTAAAATAGGTAATTTTGTATGGGAGGTAGCAAGAGGGACGTGGATAGACTTCTAGTTCTTTCTTCAAATCTTAATCTTGTTATAGTTTTATTAAATATAAAACTTGTCACGATCGCGTTGGTTGTATTGTTGTTATTGCTCAATTTCTTAAGCTGTCGGAATGCACATTTGTATGGGAGTTATCAGAAGGGGGGCGTCTAGACCAATTTTTTTTTCAAACCTTTATCCTGTTATAGCTTTACAAAATACTGAATTGGGCGCGATAATGTTAGGTGTATTGTTTTATTACTGATTTCTAAAGTAGGCGGAATGGTAGATGTATATGGGGGGAACAAGAAGAAGCGTCGCTGGACTTCCAATTTTTTCTTCAAAACCTTATCCTGTTAAAGGTTTAATAAGTAAGTATAGAAATTGGGCACGATCGCGTTGAATATTTTGATATTATTATTCAATAACTAAAGTGGGCGGAATGGTACATTGGCATCGGAGGTACCATAAGGGGTGTGGCTAGACTCCAGTTTTTCTCCAAAACTTTATCCTGTTATAGATTTACTAAATACAGAATTGTTACTCTAAAGTGGGCATAGTGGTATGTTTCTAGCGTGACTAGTCTTCCAAACTAGCTCACCCTACAGGTAGGAGTTTATATATCAAGGAATAATATATCGAGGAATAATATCAATAGACCCAACGTGATGGTGCCCAAATTCTGTATTTTGTTAAGCTATAACAGTATAAAGTTTTGGAGAAAAAATAAGAAGTCTTGCCACGCTCCTTCTGGTAACTCCCATACAAATGAACCACTCCCACTTTAGAAATCGAGAAATAATATCAATATACTAGAAAATTTGTTGTTTTACTAAGGGTAAAGGTATATGCAAGTCGGTTTTCCCGACTGAAACTTTCTTACTGATTTTAAATTCGTGAGTTTGCAAGAAAAAAAGAAACAATTTGTTACCTGGAGGTATGATGCATTATTTTATTTTAGCCGAATATCTATCTCATCTCATATTTCTTAATTCGTTTGTTCGTTACTGTACGATGACTAGGTTGATGGTTACTTACCCGCAATAATGATTACAAACACGAGTATCGCGGTTTCCACACAAGTACGTAGATGCCAGTGGGGATGTTGTACGAGTTTTGTATGTTAACTTACCGTATGTGACAAACAGCGTTCATGTAGTAACAAATTTGATTAACCGGTGTATTCTTCATACAACGCTGTACTTTTTGTACACAAATGATAAACTAATATTTATAAATGCATATTTTACTGAATATTAATAACATATCATATATAACAACAAATAAAATTGAGTATTTAAAGAAATAATTCTATATTTAGGATTGTTTACCGTAATGGGTTTCCGTTATTAGTAGACATCCGGTAGAAGGGAAAAATATGATTTCATTAGTAACGTTAATTATCATTAAGTGGCAAGCAAATTGTGTTACTCTATGGAAAATTAATTTTCGCTATCAAAGTTTGTCAGCTTATAATTTTTCGATCACGATTGAGATTTCTGTGGAAATACCCATATTTTAATTTGAGTAGCTTATCCCATTGCATATGTTGATAAAATGGTTGACAATTAATTGATTAATTTGCTCTTAAGTAAACTTTTTTACTCCCATATTTTTTAACTAGTAGATTTTAAATGCTTATGTTACTCTTTTTCTGTGTCCAATTGCTGGTAGGAACAAAATACATTTGTTCTGAATTAATATTACGGTATTCTTTTTGTTCTACAGACATTTATACTATATCCCTGCAAACATTTTGGAAGAGTTTGGAAGATAAATATGCCGCGCGAAGGATACGCGATTCTTCGCGGCGATCATTTGAAATTAATTTGTCTGCGCGATTTGATTGAAACTCTTCTCGACAATCATTTGAGGGCTGTTTGTCAGCGCGGTTATGCGCGATTTGAAAGTAAAACTTCTCGGCAATTGTTAGAGGTTTGCCTGCCAGTCGATCCCGCACTCGAATTACTTGTAACCCTTTAATGCAATTGTTTGCTTGTTGATCGTGTTTACGATGGATAGATTATCATAACACTTCTCTCCGAGAACCACAGAGAGGCTAACTGAGAAAAATGTTTATCTAATCATCCCCTATGCAATGAGTGGAAGATCGTGAGCGATTAACCTCAGCCAACTCATAACGGTTAAAAATTATTGTTTCTTTTTGTTGAAACAGCGAAAATTATCATTTAAAGTCATAAAGTGAAAGTGAGTGGATCATTTGTAAAGAAAATTAAAATAAAAGGTTTAATATTTTTTTTATAATTTTTTCCAAAAACGAATGATTAAAAGATATGGTGGACATGATTTACCAAGATTCGTTAGATCTGCCATTAAGGGGATCACAACCGACGAATTTTTAATGAATTTTAGGGAATTTTCTTCACGATTCGTTTGGGGATCTTCTTTACGATTCATTTGGGAATCTTCTTCACGATTCGTGGGGAACTCTTCTATGGTTTCCCCATATAAGACATCTTCGCAATTCGTTTCCAACTCTTCTTTGCAACTTGCTTGCTACAATTCCACGCAATTCTCGAGCAATTCGCGTATGGCGAATCGTCTTGAGACACAACTACTCACACCTGGGGATTCGCGGACGAATCGCAGATAATAATCGCCGCGATTAAGTTCATCTTCCAAATGATTCGCGGATAATTCTTCCGCAATCAAAAATGTTTGCAGGGATCATTGCTGTTAAGATGCAAAAACTTTTAACTGTGTTGAAATTGTATAGCAACACAATCACACAAATTTTCTTTACTTACCGGATTGATAACAAGAAGTTACCAGGGGAATTGCTTCTCTTGTTCATATGAACTTTTATGACTAAAACACTAATCGTATTCTATAATAAATTTTTGCATATATTTGTCGTGCATCAATGTATTAACGACAACCGAGAATACCTTAATTATTTCGTACATTTCAGGGAAAGCTTTACTATTCACATATTAATAAGTAAATGTGGCTATTTTCTTTCTCTATGGAAATAATAAAATATGTCCCACATTAATAGATCGAGTTTTGACCTTATATATAACACAACCACAGAAACCATTAACTCGGTGTTAGAGGGCCGTTTCTTGTAATTAAAAAACTATACATGAAGTGTGTGTGTTTAAATGCAAACAGCAAAAACTTTCAGCATAGGAAAATAAAATTGACTTCCTTTCAATAAAAATAAAAAATATACAAACAGAGCGGAAGATAAATAAAAGAAATGAAGCAAAATCTTCTTTCCTCAAATGGCCTAATTGCGATGCAGTTGAGGAAAATAAATTGGGAAAAAATAAAGCCGGAATGTGGCACGGAATAAAAACCTGTCAGTTAAAGTAATAATGTTTTTTTTTATTTCTGTAAACTTTAAATCCACAAAAGTCTCGTTAAAAAATTTAAACACGTTGAAGATGAAGAGTTTTACAGGCGAGTTACGATTTTCCTGGCGTCTACTTTATGATCTTCTAAAATCAGTTACATCTATGTAAAACATAAAAAATATCATATAAAGATGATAGAAAAAAGTACAGATTCTACAATAATCCCATTTTTTTTTATTATGTAAGAACTGATGGTCCTAAAATATTATCAAATATAGAGGAAGACGGTACGTGACAAAAATAGAAATCAGTTTTTTCTTCTTTCACAAACCAGTGCGAATTGAAGCAGACTTTTTTAGTAAAACCTTTTTAATATGATTTGGAAAAGTATGTTTGTTTTACCATTTGTTGAACTTCAAAAGCTTGTTTTAATTTCTTTGTACAACCTATCTTGTGAAACGTGACGTAACGTTAATTTTTAATAATTTATGGTTTAATAATTAAAAAAAAAAATTAAATTTGTTAAATTAGGGTATATTGTAAAGTTTATATACCAAAAATTGTTGGTCATGAATGTAACATTAGAACGTCAGCAAAATAAAATTGGTACGACACAAAAGTGTAACACATAGAAGGAGTCATTTTAGACCTTAGGTTTCTTTGAACCAAATTCGATTCATGACTTTTTTATTAGTTTGAGCCATATCTGTCTGTCTGGCTGGCTGGTTTGAAACTTTGAATGGATTAATATTTTCCAAAAGTACTTACGATATTGCAAATGACCCACATCGCCACGCCCCTTCTTTTACCTCTCATACAAATGAGAATGAATGAGAATCAAAACATCTAACGCGATCGTTCCCAAATTCTATATTTAGTAAAAGTATGACAGGATGAAGTTTTAGAGAAAAAAAAACCCACATACCCATCAGGTTTCTCTCACTTTACAAATCGATTAGTGTTATAAATCGATTAATGTTAGTAAAGCCCATAAAGTTTTAGACAACAAATTGGGAGTTAATCACGCCCTTTCACGTACCTCCCGTACAAATGTAACATTCCGCTCACTTTAGAAATGGAGTAGTAATATCAATACACCCAACGTGATCGTGCACAAATTCTGTATTTAGTAAATCTAAACCAGGATAAAGTTTTGGGGAAAAACCTTTAAGTCTAGCCACGCCCCTTATGGTACCTCCCATACAAATGTACGTTTTTACGTTTTATTGAGGTTGTGGGTATATGTAAGTCGGGTTTCGCCACTGAAACTTTCTTACTGTTATTTTTACCATTACTGGAGTTAAATACGGTTGTAACACATATTTTATGATAAGAGTTCACTTACATCATCAGCAAATATGTTATTAAAAATTCAAAGAGGTGACCAGATTATTAAAGCACTTACAAAATGACCTATTTTTGAAAAACTAATATTTCTTCCATGGGACCGGCCGTGGCATAGTGGTTAGAACACGGGACTACCATGCGGGAGATCACAGGTTCAACTCCTGGCTCCAGTCATCTTAAAAAAGAAATAAATTTTTCTTTCATTGTCGGCTGCCCTCGAATTTTGTCGACAGCAACTTCGCAGTATTAGTGTCGAGTCAATCGGCGTGTCTAGTAAGAGCTTCTCAAACAGTGACGTTTGCATTCGTCGATAAATAAGTAGATGCCGTTAGTTGCGAATCTAAAAATAGAAAGCGTGTTAATTCACAACAATACCTCATTCGTGGGGTGTAAACGGAAATTAAGTTTTTTTTAAGTAATATTTCTTCCATAAGTTTCAAACGGACAAGGGTAGGCTATTTAACTTGGTTAGTTTGATAATCTTGTCATTGTAGAGAAATCCTCAAAAACCCCGAGACATTTGCAGCGGCTCTTTTAGTACCTCCCAGACAAAAGACCGAATTCTTAAATAATTAAATACGAATAGTGCTAATTATTCTTAAATCAAGTACAAAACGGGGTGAGTTCAAAAATGTAAGCGTAGAAATTGTTAAAATAAGAATTAAATTCTCCAATTAAGTTTGTACTAACTTTATTACAGAATTTTAAATACGAACTTCTCAACTTTAAAGTAAAAAATTCTTAGAATTAATATCAAGTTTTTTCTGACTTAAAGTAAGAATAAAAATCTTACATTAATCTCGGTAGAAATTAAAAAAATAAGAATGAAATTCTCCAATTTAGTATGTACGAACTTAATTGGAGAATATTAAGAACGAACTTGTCAACTATCAAGTAAAAAATTCTTAGAAAAAATATCAAGTAATATTTGACTCAAAGTAAGAATAAACCAGTACAGAAATTTCAGTCAGTTGAACTGACTGATAAATACCATCACCCAATATAACATATTGTTTAGGTCTTGAGTTATTGAAATTAACCGATTTCTAATTAAAACCAGTTAGAAAGTTTCAGTCGGGCAACCCCACTTACATTTACCCTTACCCTCAGTAAAATAAATAATTTTCTATTATATTGATATTATTACTCGATTTCTAAAGTGGGCGGAGTGGTACATTTGTATGGGAGGTACGAGAAGGGGTGTGGTTAGGCTTCCAGATTTATTCTCCATTATTTTATCCTGTTATAGCTTTACTAATTTCAGAATTTGGGCACGATTGCCTTGGGTGTACTGATATTATTAGTACATCCCTAAAGTGGGCGGAAAGGTACATTTGTACGGGAGGTACCATAAGGGGCGTGTCTAGACTTCCAGATTTTTTCTCCAAAATTTATCCTGCTTAAACTTTACCAAATACAGAATTTGGGTACGATCGCGTTAGGTCTTTTAATAATATTAATCGATTTCTAAAGTGGGCGGTTCCAGATGGTTGCGTCTTTCGAAAGTTATCGTGCGAACCAGCCGCACAGCCACCAGACAGACAGACAGACATGGCTCAAACGACTTAAAAAGTCATGAATCGAATTTGGTTCAAAGAAACCTATTGTATAAAGTCACTCTTATTTTGGCTCGTATCAAATGATATATACCCTCATCCCTAAGGGTGATGGTATAAAAATCTAAATTAAATCTTATCCACAAATTGGTTATTTTGTATGGAAGTTACCAGAAGGGGTCACGATATACCTTGCGCAAAATGTAAATGAACTCAGTGTACTTTCAAAAAATGTACGTAAAACTATAAAGTAGAGGTACCAAATTCGGTTTCGGGTTTTTAAGGATTTTTCTACTTTTACAAAATAATTAAACTGATAAAATTTTAAAAACTTCAAGTAGTCCGTTTGGAAGTTTTAGGAGAAATATAAGGTAGGTAATTTTGTAAGGGATGTACCAGAAAAGGTTGTCGTATCAACTGTATAATGTTCATTCTCAAGTCAAATTTTTATAAGCGCTCATCTTACGCAAAATATGACTGAATTCAGAGTACTTACATAAAAAGGCCATGATTTAAGGATATGCAACTGGAATGTCCGAACTCTCTACAGTGACAATAGAGAAATATACAAGGCCTTACCGGAAATGCGATCGACGAGACAGGGATGCACACGACGAAAGAACTTTAAAAGCATTCACAGCTACCACGCAGATAGACACGAATTTGGATATAAATTCATAGTCGGTTTAACCATGTAAGAGACCGATTAGCCACTATTCCCATCAAAGCGGAGACAAGAAAGCATTAAAGGAGACGAGTTGGACCCCTAGTATCTTAAGACCAAATTCGTTTCAGGACTTTTTACGACGATTAAGCTATGCCCGTCTGTCTGGCTGGCTAGATGGCTGGTGAGCAGCATAACTCGAGTAAACCTTAACGGATCGGTATACAAATTTACCAGTATTAATATTTTCTAAAACGAACTAATGGGATTGTAAATGGGCGGAATAGTCCCACCCCTTCCGTTACCTACCATACAAAATAATCTATTTTTGGATTATTAATATTTCTTTCATAACTGCCAAACAGACGACAAGCAGGCAAAAAGTAATATATGAGTAATTTTATTTTAATTTAAAACCTATTAATTTCAGTAGGTCAAGACTTAAACAACATCTTATATTGGGTGATGGTATTTATCAATCAGTTTACCGTTTTTCAGTTTTTTTTTTAATGTTTGTATGTTGAAAAGGCCTTTAATTTGTATGTGAAATATCCCAGGGTAAGCGTCAATATTTCATTTTCTTTCTCAAGTCAAGAACAATCGTTTAGTTCATGCGAAATTGAACTGGATAGAATGCTCTTATAGAATATCATACGATACAGAGACAGAGTATCTATTGCAGTCCGTTTTCATTACATACTTAGTTTGATAAGCGTGTACTTTGCCCAACAATTCTATAAATGTAAAAGTATATAGTTATTAGGCCTTGCCAAAATGAGCCAGTTTAATTATCCGGTTATTTCATGTTTGCCTATTAATAAAACTTTATCTGAGAAATTAAAGGCGAAATTTAAATTTTCAAAATATGTCAAGTTGTATGTGAGGTAATGGATCAACTTCACACATATTTATTCTCCAGATAGGAGTTCTTATCGATAAGAGTTTGTTTTATTTCTGTTGTTGGTGCAGCAATTTCAGTCAATTATAACTATAAGAACAATCGAATTTAACATCATGACACATTGTAAAATGAACATGAAGTTATCAAGTATCATCTAAAACAACATTTCCTCATTCACCTGCAGATATCTTTCTTTTTTTATTCCCCTGCTATGCATTTCCTAAAGCGAATTGTAAGAACTTTACGCCTTTAGTAAACATTAATGTGTAATAAATAAACAGCATACACATTCGGGATGTACAACCTGTCTATCTCACTAGATTTACAAATCTCTCAGTTACTCAGAAAGCCTTTAAGGCATCATTTAGTACTTCCTTTATCATATCAAATGCGATTTTTCTTAACATAGAGTAGATACAATAACTGTAATATGCATAAACTAAACGCTCTGGGAATAAACGGAGATTCTTTTTTTTTGGCACACAACGCAAATGAGAATTGCAGCGGCAGATTCAGCAGGGAATGGTTGAATTAAGAATCACCTCCAGTAACAGAGCAACTAGAACATAGAACTATGTAAAATATTCGCAAAGCATAAAAAGCTACAGTGCCTGGTAAAGGCTGTTGCTGCGAGGAGTGGTACAGTTTGGAATATTCATGATAGAGAGTTTAAAAGTCGAAACATATTAAAATCATTGATATGTTAAAAGTAAACTAAGTCGTTTAGAATTTTTTTGTGCGTTTTTGCACACACATTTAAGTACATCCATAATTTTTGTCAAATCTAATTGTACTGTGTTGCGAAATACTTATTTAAAAGCAAAAAAAAGGATAGTTCTCCAGAAACTTACAAATGTTAATGTTATTTGTTTCTCCTTAATATTATTATGCAAAATAAACAACACATTTCTAAACCAGTACAGACATTTCAATCAGGTGAACTGACTTATAAATACCCTTAACCTATGTCTATTGTGTTGGAAGTAAGGAAAGTTAAATTACTTATGTCATATTTTGTTCTGCTTGTGAAGCATAAACGGTTGGAGATAGGACTTGTATGGTCAGACGTATACAGACATGTATTAAAACTGTAGAAATTGTAGTGAATTCGTCGACGAATAAAGAGTTTATTTTAGAAAATTTTGGGAATATATTGAATTTCAGGGACAGTAATGAATGTACGAAATTTAAGAGTGTTTTGTGATCGTGCAACAAAGATATGCAAGTAAATATATCTGGTTGTATACTGTCATTTGTATAAGAGGTGCATGAAGTGGTGTTATAAATGTTTAGGTTTTCTGAGGTTTTGTCAACTATTATAAGAAAATTAAACTGGCCAAATTGAAAAATACTTCAGTTTAATTAATTAAATAAAATAAATTTACTACGGGTGACTTCAAAAGGGGTCGACCAATATAGCCCATATTCATTCTGGTGTAAGAATTGTAAATATGGTATCTTGCACAAAAAATTGGCTTAATTCAGTGTTTTTACAAAAAAAGGATGTATGTCAATATAAAGCTTTTTAGACATATAGAACTTCCGATAGGAATAATTGTAAAACATAAGACCAAATTTTTTCTAGTATATTGATATTATTAGTCGAATACTAAAGTAGGCGGAGTGGTACTTTTGTATGGGAGGAATCAGAAGCGCCGTGGCTAGACTTACAGTTTTTCCCCAACATTTTATCCTGATTTAGCTTTAAAAAATACAGAATCTCTAGCGGGCGGAATGGTACATTTGTATGGGAGGGAGCGGAAGAGGCGTGGCCAGACATAGTTTTTTTTTCTCCAAAATTTTATCCTGATTTATCTTTACTAAATGCTGAATTTGGACACGATCACGTTTAGTGTATTGATATTACTACTCCTTCTCTAAAGTGGGCGGAATAGTACATTTGTATGGGAGGTACCAGAAGGGGTGTGGCTTCCAATTTGTTCTCCAAAACTTTATCCTGCTTGAACTTTAAAACTGGCCGATAACTGACTGGAACGGGAGGTACCAGACGGGGCGTGACTAGACTTCAATTTTTTTTCCTCCAAAAATGTATCCAGCTATGGTTTTATTATACCCTCAACCTAAGGGTAGGAGGGTATATATCATTTGATACGTCCCAAAAGTGTAACACATAGAAGGAGTAACTTTAGACCCTGGGTTTTTTGAACCAAATTCGATTAATGGCTTTTTAAGCCGTTTGAGCCATGTCCGTCTGGCTGGTACGCACGATAACTTTCGAAAGACGCAACCAAATGTTTTGAAATTTTGCACGAGTTAATATTTCCCCAAAACTACTTACGGTACTGCAAATGACTACATGGCCCCGCCTCTTCTGGTACCTCCCATACAAATGTACCTTTCCGCCCACTTTAGAGATGGAGTAATAATATCAATACACGCAACGCGATCGTGCCCAAATTCTGTATTTAGTACAGCTATAACAGGATAAAGTTTTGGAGAAAAAATCTGGAAGTCTAGACACGCCCCTTCTGGTACCTCCCATACAAATGTACCTTTCCGCCCACTTAAGAGATGGAGTAATAATATCAATACACTCGACACGATCGTGCCAAAATTCTGTGTTTAGTACAGCTATAACAGGATAAAGTTTTGGAGAAAAATTCTGGGAGTCTAGGCACGCCCCTTCTGGTACCTCCTAATATTTTCCAAAACTACTTACGGTATTGAAAATGGGCTACATGGCGACGTCCCTTCTGGTACATCCCATACAAATGTACCACTTCGCCCACTTTAGAAATCGACTAATAATATCAATATAATAGAAAATTTTTTGTTTTACTGAGGGTGAGGGTATATGTAAGTCAAGTGACCCGACTGAAACTTTGTTACTGGTTAAATATACGATTTGGGCATGTTCGCGGTGGGCGTACTGATATTACTACTTCATCTCTAAAGTGAGCGGAATGGTACATTTGTATGGGAGGTACCAGAAGAGGCGTATCTAGACTTCCTGTTTTTTCTCCAAAACTTTATCCTCATTTAGTTTTACTATTAACAGAATTTGGGATGTACCAGAAGGGACGTCGCCATGTAGCCCATTTTCAATACCGTAAGTAGTTTTGGGAAAATATTAGCTTGTGCAAACTTCAGAATATTTGGTTTAGTGTTTCGAAAGTTATCGTGAGTATCAGCAGGACAGACAGACACACCTACATGGCTCAAATGATTTAAAAAGTCATGAATCGAATTTGGTTCAAAGAAACCTAGGGTCTAAAGTGTCTCAAATGACATGTACCCTTCTACCCGTAGGATGAGGGTTTAAAAACCCTCATAAAACCAAAACCTCCCACACCTCCCATGCAAAATTAACTTTTGTGTGGGAAAATAATATTTCTCCGACAACCAAACGGGCAGCTAGAGGACATTTATATTTGTTTAGTTTCATAACATTGTAATAACAAACAAACTCTCTGAAATCCGAAACCTTTGCCAGTCCCGTTCTTGTACCTTTTTAGTTTTATATACATATCTTTCTTGAAAGTACACTTTCCAGTCAGTCTTATTTTGTGTAAGATGTAAGCTTCTGGTATGTCCCATACAAATTTACCTATTTTTGAAATATTCCAATTTCTGCCTTCGAAACGGACACCTGGAGGATATTTATATTTGGCCTGTAACTTAACCCATGCCGTATTCATGGGGTGTAAAGGGAAATTAATTTTTTTTATAATCTTCATGAGACTTCAGACCCCACGAAAAAATCACTGGTTGGTGCGGTATACATGAGGAAGTAGTCATTGGCCTATTTATCGTTAAATCTGAAATCGGTGCCAACATTACCTTGAATGGCGAATGGTACAGGAAAATCGTTTGAACAAGATGGCGCCATACAGCGCGA
The DNA here is from genome assembly GCA_964034835.1 of Muscina levida. Taxonomy (NCBI): domain Eukaryota; kingdom Metazoa; phylum Arthropoda; class Insecta; order Diptera; family Muscidae; genus Muscina; species Muscina levida. Next base: position 82,323,614 of record OZ035883.1, read on the forward strand.
GAAATTATCAGCCAAACGTTTGGTGACCGAGTTATCTCAAGTTATGGATCTGTGAATTGGCCACCTTGTTCGTGTGATTTGACACTTTTGGACTACATTTTGTAGGGGTACGTCAATACTCCAACCACCAACGATTCATCATTTAGAAGCCGACATTCGACACACTGTTGAAAGAATAGTATTGCAAAATTGGACCGATAGGATGGCGTTTATAAGGCGCTGTCGCAGAGGCCGTATACAAGAAATAATTATACCATCACTCTTAGGGATGAGGGTATATATCATTTGATACGACAAAAGTGTAACGCATTAAAGGAGACGAGTTAGACCCCAAGTATCTTAAGACCAAATTCGTTTCAGGACTTTTTAAGACGATTGAGCTATGTCAGTCTGTCTGGCTGGCAGGCTGGATGGCTGGTCAGCAGGATAACTCGAGTAATCCTTAACGGATCGGTATGAAAATTTACCAGTATTAATATTTTTCGAAACGAACTTATGGGATTGTAAATGGGCTGAATAGCCGCACCCCTTCTGGTACCTCCCATACAAAATTACCTATTTTTCGAAAATTAATATTTCTTCCATAACTTCCAAACGGACAACTGGAGGATGTTTGAATTTGGTCAGTTTATTTATCTTGCAAAAGTAGACAAACCCTCCGAAACCTTTAACACACCCCTTCTGGTACCTCCCATACAAATGACCGAATTAACCCTCATAGTTTTACATACATATCTCTTTTGTTAGTAAACTGAAGTCTCTCAAATTTTGCGTTGATGTTCGCTTATGAAAAGTTGAATTAGGAATGAATATGGACAATATCGGTTTACGCATTCTGGTACCTCCCATACAAAATTACCTATTTTTAGAAAATTAATATTTCTCGCATTACTTCCCAACGGATACTTGGGGGGTAATGAAAATTGGTCGATAAATTTATGTTGTGATAAGAGGCGAGATCTCAGAGAGCCTAACTATTTGACACACCCCTTCTGGTACCTTCCATACAAATGACCGAATTAACCCTCATAGTCTCACATACATATCTTTTTTGTAAGTACACTGAATTCAGTAAAATTTTATGTAAGGTGTACGGTTATGAAGATTTTAATCAGGAATGAATATGGACTATATCGGATCACCCCTTCTGGTACCTCCCACACAAAATGACTTTGTTTGGAAAATTAATATTTCTTCCATAACTTCTAAACCGGCACCTGGGGGGATAATCAAATTTGGTCAGTTAATTTATCTTGTAATAGGAGGCAAAGCCTCTGCAACCCTAACTATTTGACACACCCCTTCTTGTACCTCCCACAGAAATATATGGGATATTTCCCCTTTTACATACGTATTTTTATACCATCACCCTTAGGGATGAGGGTATATATTAGAGATGGGCACGTGAGTGATTTTGACTCACGTTCACGCACGCTCACGTGATTGAAATGGTCACTCACGCACACTCACGTGCGAAGATTTTTTCGCTACTCACATTCACGCACGCTCACGTGAGTAAATTTTGTACTCACGCACATTCACGTGAGCGTGAATCACGACTATCACGCCAAATATTATTTATTACTTTTTATTATTTCTATCAGGGACAGTAAATAATGATTATTGTTAATTTCTTCAAATCAAAAAATCAATAACTTGGAAAAGACATACAAGAAAAAAGTACATCATAATGAACTCTATTGGACAACGTTTGCATTTTCGCCATGATTTTTAAATTTTTGATTTTTATCGTTTTCTTCAATTATAATAATTAATTTTGAGTAATATTATAAAAATCAGATCAGATCCGCTAGCATTGGCCGACGCTCCAAAAGAAACCATTGCTGCTATATTTTGTGAAAACTGGCGTTGGCGAAATTACTTTTTGTAAATTTAGATAATAAATAATTTAAAACTAATAAAAAACAAAACTTACGATATAATTTTTAACATTTTTTTTCGCCTTAGTTGGTTCCTCTGAACTTGTTTTATGAGGTTATGCAATGATATTGGCAAAAAACCCCACAAAAAAGTCGCAAACTGAATGTGAGTTTTATTTTGAGCGAAAAAAATAAAAATCATGAATAATTATTATTTTTGAGTTTTATTTTTTTTTTCCTCAAAAATAATGATTACAGGTTAATTTAATAATATTGCTCAAAATTAATCATTATCATTGAAGAATATCCTTAAAACTCAAACATAATCATCATTATGTAATTTTTGAAATAAAACTCATAATGATTACGGTCCCTGGTTTCTATAATTATTTGCCTTCTGTTATATAGTTCATTTTAATTTTTAAAAATATAGTAGATTAATATGGAAAAAAAAATTTATGAATACATAATATCAAAATAAAATATTATAATTTTATAGAAAATACTGAAAACGAACTAATATGTGTGACGTGCACGACACACATGCTATTAGACAGTGTGTTTTGGTACGACATCGCACATGTCTAACTACATGAGTGCCTGTGTAACTGAAATTCAAAATTAAAAAAGCATATTAACTTGGTCTTCTTAGTTATTTAACAAATTATTTACGAATTCGTGAGTATGTCCCCATTGACATAAATGCCAAATTCGTTTTTCGGACAAGTTTTAATCTATATATATAAAAATAAGTTGCATTGTGTTAGAAATTGATGTTCGCGGAATGGAATGGAATGCGTGAACCGATTTTGTTTCTGCAAACTTCATATGAAAGGTGACGTTAATACCAAGGTTTTTATGTATAAACGGTCTTTGTATGTGCATTGGTTCTTGAGTTATAGCGAACACCCCTGCAAACATTTTTGATTGCGGAAGAATTATCCACGAATCATTTGGAAGATGAACTTAATCGCGGCGATTATTATCTGCGATTCGTCCGCGAATCCCAAGGTGTGAGTAGTTGTGTCTCGAGACGATTCGCCGCTCGCGAATTGCTCGAGAATTGCGTGGAAGTGTGGCAAGCAAGTTGCGAAGAAGAGTTGGAAACGAATTGCGAAGATGTTTTATATGGGAAAACCATAGAAGAGTTCCCCACGAATCGTGAAGAAGATTCCCAAATGAATCGTAAAGAAGATCCCTAATTCCCTAAAATGCAATTAAAATTCTCGGTTATGATCCACTTAATGCCAGATCTAACGAAGCTTGGTAAATCATGTCCACCACATCTTATAATCATTCGTTTCTGAAAAAAATAGTAAAAAAATATTAAACCTTTTATTTTAATTTTCTTTACAAATGATCCACTCACTTTCACTTTCTGACTTTAAATGATAATTTTCGCTGTTTCAACAAAAAGAAACAAGAACTTTTTACCGTTATGAGTTGGCTGTGGTTAATCGCTCACGATCTTCCACTCATTGCGTAGGGGATGATTAGATAAAAATTTTTCTCAGTTAGCCTCTCTGTGGTTCTCGGAGAGAAGTGTTATGATAATCTATCCATCGTACACACGATTAACAAGCAAACAATTGCATTAAAGTGTTACAAATAATTCGAGTGCGGGATCGACTGGCAAGTAAACCTCTAACAATTGCCGAGAAGTTGTACTTCCGAATCGCGCTTAATCGCGCTGACAAACAACCGTCAAATGATTGTCGAGAAGAGTTTCAAACAAATCGCGCAGATAAATTAATTTCAAATGATTGCCACGAAGAATCGCGTATTCTTCGCGCGGCATATTAATCTTCCAAACTCTTCCAAAATGTTTGCAGGGACAGCATTCATTTCGAAACATGTATGTGTGTGTGTGTATGTGTGGGGATGTGTGTTTGTTGTAACGTATGGGCTCGAAAACGGCTGGACCGATTTTGATGAAATTTTCAGGGAATCTTTCGAATAACCTCGCAAGTAACATAGGCTAAACATTGTTTGAATTTTTCCACATTTAGGGGATGAAAATAGCAAAAGGGATAAAAACTCCCCTTTCCTATATATATATGTTTGCAACGTATGGACTCGAAAACGGCTGTGCCGATTTTGATGAAATTTTCAGAGCATCTTCAGAATAATCCCGCGGATAACATAGGCAATACATTGTTTGGAGTTTTCTACATTTAGGTATAATTGTAAATCTAGCTGTCATACTAATGAAGTGTGAAAGACTTTCTTTTAGTATACTTTGCAAAATCCCCATGCAAAAACTAAACAAGAACATCGTTTACAAATCTTGCAAATTTATTTTCAAAATGCGCGTTCTGTTCGCCAAACTTATGGAGCCTTTTGTGAAGTTGAGGGTGCATATAAAGAACCATCTGAGCAGC